>JAOVVI020010623.1:0-13003 GCA_028571085.2 Nepenthes alata
AAAATTACCAGCTATTTTCTCGATATAATTTAAAACCTCAAGCAACTTATGAACTACTTTAGTTCATTCTGAGCCTCAAAAATGACTATTCACCTGAATCTTTGATCTTATTCTAAAATCTCTAAGTCATGGATCACACGCTACTGCTACGCTACACTTATTGACCACTTACTTGTACATTAGAATCACTTGCAATAAGTGTCCAATGATTCACATCAGACATCTTGGCCACACAACAGTTATAGAACCAAGAAAATTTTAAAGATATCAATACAATCAAGGCAAGGTCTTTAATCCTCACGTTACAATTAACTTAGAATATACGATTGAGACGATTACCCAAAAATTTGACATAGCCTCAAAATCACTATCTAAGCCTCAAACTTAAGTACTCAGCAACTTATTATCCCAATTTTGAGATAAAGGAAACGTCCTCAAAAGCTAATCCACAATTTTTCCAACTTCTAAAATCCTTACCGTTCTAATAACCCCGAAGTAAAATTACAAAGACTTCTTATCTCTTAAATAGGTTATCCATTTGTGCTAATGCAAGATCATATCCTTAGCATGACATGACTACTCTGACCTAAGGATTAGCTAGACAGTAACTTCACCCATAAGCAAAACCGATAAACCCTCGAAGCAATAACACCAGTTGCTAACTTTAAACTACAATTAGGGTAATTTTGATCATGGATATCTCCCCCACTCGATCAAAAGGGCAATCAGCTAAAACTAAGGCAGGAAAATCATAATTCCAAATTTTTCCTCAAGGCATCACATGTTACAACAATACACTTGATCCATTAGAGATCAACCCAAATGACATGATCAATAATTACAATTCAAACCTAGAAGGTTATTCTCTCATACATTACTTTTGATAGATGCTGATTGCTTTTAAGTCAAGGTTCTGCGAACATTGCAAAATCTCAAGGAGCAGTTAACGGATATCCTCCTGAATTCACCTAGACCCAAGAAAAACATGCACTTTTGCGACATCAATTAATCCTTCCCAAATGAGCTATCGCTGATATCCCTACAGGACCACATTCGTGCTACCAAAGAATTTGCATGGCTAATACGACCTCTTCCCTTACCTAAACTCACACTCTGACCTCCGTTGAGCACATGGCTAACAGCCTTCTTAATCCATGATACAACCCTCAAACAAGATTCACACTCCCTATGAATCTGTGAGTTCCTCGAAGAAGTCATCAAAATACTGACCGAAATATGTCCGAAAGACCCAACCCATAAAATTCATAGATATGACAATGAATCTACAAACCAAAACGGTATCATCGAAACTTACAACGACCATATATTTTCTCAATTGCTGCCACGAGCACAATTCTCAATTATCACAATCAATAATGCTATGGGCACAGATCAATCTTAGAAGTCATCAAGCCCTTGCAACAGATCAAATAATTCACCTATCCATTCATAGTGCTCAATTATCAAATTATTAATGTCTGGGAAACCTAATTTTTAAAAATCTACAGATAACCTCATCAGTTTGTCTTACGTGCCTCAAAGGTTCTAGAACGTCCCACAGTGGCACCTAACCGATGATTTCTCTATTCTGTACAAAATCCTTAAAGATCAGTGTCAATTTTCACATAATCTCAAATTACCAACTAAAAGATCAATCACCTAATCTTCCTTCCAAAAACACCTCAAATATTCACACGGCCAAACTCCTCAGTCACCACGAATGACCTCTAGATGTGGTATGTTATGCTAAATGGAACAGGCACAAATCCTCATTAAATGGTTTGCATGCAAAATGATACTAATTTTCTGATACCTTGATCAATTCGGACTCATGCTCAAAATCCCACAATCCAATTGCAGGATGTAATATCCTTACCAATCAAATTTATACTAGTATGGCAGCTCGTCAACCAAAATCAGATCAAAACTTGATACCTCAAAATAATTCAATTCAGCCCAACCAATTATATCTACGGACTCAAGAAAATATCGTAGACCTTAATACTACTAGTATCAAGTCTAGATCCTTAAATAAACAAATAAACTTAGGAATGACAAACGAAAATTATATATTCGGGATCCCAAAACGATACATGGGCTATAATACCAAATCCAAGAATCTTACCTTCCATCATGGTAAATGACCCTCTACACCTTATGTCATCACCACAGAATCTCAATTCAAGGAACTGGACCTCTTTACTATCTGACCCATGGATAAGGACAATCCTCGATCCTACGATCGAATTGACTACAATTAGAAACATACTCCCAAAATTCGTCTAGAAGAATATCTATCCATAAAAGAAAACCCACGAAGATATTCTACAATATCTCTTATCTTCCCGAATATTGGGTCACCGCAAATACCATTTCAATTCACAGGTTTCACATCTTAACTTCTATAGAATTCGAGCCACCAAAAATTCAAACACTTGATCATTATTATATCGATCACAATTCGTCATCCTTGGATTCACAACCACCAGGAATCGAATCCAAGTCATCCGGACCTCGAACCCACACTTTCACCTTATTCGTCTCACTTGCCATGTTATGCAAGCTCCCCTCAATCCTAAGTTCTTAGACCAAGGTCAGCCTAAGTTAATCCTTAAGGTATCCTTCTTCAACATCCCATCCCCCGATCGTCGCCCAGACAAGACCTTCAAGTCTCGTTATTTCATTCAATAGATTTAGTTACCTGGCCTCTCTATCATATGGTTGACCACTTCCATGTCTTAACTCTCGCCTTGGCGGTAGGATTGGCTATGGATATACTTCCTGGAACAAGAACAATATGGGTTAGTTCACCAATAGGACACTAACTAGGGTAGTGTAAGCTAGATAACCCAACCTACCCACTAACTTTTAACTTAGTTCTAGCCTAAGTTAACCAATTTATCTCGATTAAGGAAATAACTTAGGGTACCATAACTAGATAATCGAACTTAATTACTGATCCTGACTTCATCTTAGCCTAAGCTATATATTAGAATAACTAGAGCTATCCGACCTATCTTAATCATCCTATACCTTCATCAACTTATTTAATCTTTCTTACTCTAGTCTAAGCTTCCATATAAGATTCAGATCAAACCTAAGGCATTTTTTTTTCTGATACCAGTTGTGACGGATTGTATTTTCTATCAAAAATTTGATAAAATTTTGACAGAAAAATAGCCGCCAAATAAATATAAAATATGTAGAATATCCTGTATAATAACAAAAATCTATCTAAAATTAACTTTGACACATCCATAAACCACAACAAACCCCACAAAATTTAAATACCACAATTAACAACATATGGTACCGACGTCATAACTTCGGGTATGACATCATTTTAGACAAGATATCACTAGGTATATAGTTAAACCATATAGACCTGTGAAAGTAACTATATCCATCAAATACAACAGAATCTAGACTACATACACAACATCATCATCAACGGTACACATAATCATCAAAATAATACAATATACTCTATAACAGGATACAAAATCACAAATCTAAGCCTTCAAGCTATGCTCAAAGATCTTCATACCTAGCCGACTTCTAATCCTCTACTTCGTCCTATCAAATATAAGCTCGTACTCATTTGGAGACAAAGAAAGTAGTAAGGGTGAGCCGAAATTCAGCAACTATAATATAAATAAAGATAAGGCACAATATAAACAAATGAGATAGGAAGATGATAGGGAATGCACAACATGAAATATTAGCAAATGTATTTTAAAAATATGAGTAACTTTTCATATTTTGTCTTTATTTTCTCTTAGGGTTCCAAAACATACATAAATTTTTTTATTGTTGCGGACCAAGGTTAGTAGGTTGTAGCTAACTATGTGAAAGAACGAGGAAAGGAATGTGTATGCTCCCATGCATTCTAAGGCACATAACTATGCAATTCAACACCCTATGGTGACGGTATACTTATAATCCTGATATATGGGACAATCACATATGCCCCCATGTCCCCTAGGGCCAAGAGGTAGTCCTCGTTCTTCCACAATAATATCCTAAGGTGTGCCAAGGACATCACCCACTCCAATAATCGGTCAGGATATGCGGTCAGGGTAATCCTTGAGTCTCCACTGTAATATCAATGGCATGCTAGGGGATACTACTCTCTAAACAGAAATCTATAGTTCTGGTTTCATAATTTCTTTCACATAATTCTCACACCGAGAGAACGGATCATTCATATAACAAATTGTGGCATTATCTCTGTATAACTTCATAATTTTCATATTTCTTATGGGCTTCAGTCTTTACAGACTTAAAGTATATACACAATTTAACATAATACTTTGGAACTATTAGAAAATTCATACCATATCGGGTCACACATGACTTTGGAGCTTCCAGACGATAACTCCTTCACAAATACATATAACGTAATTATCAAAATATATCATTGAGCATATACAATTCCAAATGAATAATTACCAATTTAATAAGATGGGATCATGCAAAAGCCCCAATTAATTTCGGGTAAACAGTGCCAGTGTACCAGTTAGGGCTCCTGGACACGACAAATTGATCGAAACTTGAAAATCGATCACCCAACCAATAGATATTCAAATTTAAGGTATGGGTAAATCATAATTAAAGCCAAATCATGCATTAGGCTTGAACAAATTGGTTAAATGTGGTCCAACCACATCTTAGGGTTCCAGCAAACAAATTTTCACATAAAGCCATCAAATTGGATATACAATCAGTAAATTAACATATACAAGATATGGGTATTGATTTTCTAGTCCTAAATTAGGCAAAAGCCCTAAATATTCATGCGTGAATAGGTCTAAGTGGGGGTTACAGTTTGGATACAAAAATCAAATGAAAACTAAGAAATCAGATATAAAATTAACATATAAGTATACAAATATCATGGGTAATACAAAATATAAATTTAATCGGGTATCAGAATGAGGATACCCGATAAAAATTAAATAAAGGTGCAAGAAAATGAAAGAGAAGGGTATGGATGTACTTGCCTCGACTCGATCTATCACTTCTCCAACTAGCTCGAACTTGGATTCAGACCCGGAGACCTCAATGTCACCTCTCTCTCTCTTCTCCCTCTCTGTCTCTCTTTTCTCCCCTAGAAACCGTGTGAAAATGCCACGGATGAAGCCCGATGCGGCTTTATAATAGGCCCGTGCTTGAGCACCTAGCCAGTGTGCTTCAGGCGTAAAGCCCACTGGATTCAACGCCAACCGCTGGCGCCTGAGCACCCGGCTGGCAGTAGCTTGCTGGATGCTTATGACGGAACGGATTATTGTTCTCTAATAATCTCCATCAATAAATGCATAAAACTAATTAATATAAATTTTTTTAGAAAATCGGATGGAGTTTTCTCTAAAATTGGACAAAAATTAATACAAATAACCTGAAAAAGGCATACAAATAAATAGACTTCAACATTCATTCATAACACAAACACACGATCAATTAAAAGCCATAATTATCCATGGCACCAACACAATAATCCTTTCCGCTATATCGGTTTCAAGCGAAAGATACTATCTAGGAATCTGTCTAAATCGAAAGTTAAAATGTGGAAACAAAACTAAATCTATAAGATAATCCTGTAGAAGCAAAAATAGTTTCCCAACATAAAACATAAAATGTCATGACTATCAAATATACAATTTTCATCCACAAAATTAATTGTTCACATTTACAATTTATCAACCTCCAAAGGTTCTTCAAAATACTTCAAGGCTCCACAAAGCTTCTTTAACTTAGTCCTTCCTTCACACCTACCCATCGAGTATCAGCTCTACGGTCTCATCTGGAGGGTGGATAAAACATTAAGGGTGAGTCAAAACTCAGCAAGATACCATAAAAACAGATGAATGCAAATTTCGTATAAAACATATATATAATAGAGGGAAAGGGGTATGGAATGATTAGATAACAAGAATACATGTGGAAACAGGAGAAAAGCATGAAACAGGATGGAAACATGAGCTTAGAGATGAAAATCCTGTACTTGTTTCCTATATCTTTCCTTTGGTTATTCCTTTTACTAATCTTAGTCAGAAAAATGTGTCAAAAATCAAAAATTAATTCAAAACCTCACTTATCCTTTAAATCGACTTTTATTATCCAAATGAACTTGAATTAGTAGACCCTACAAGTCGATGGAGCAAATAATTGATGATAGATTATATTCACTCTATACAATCCAATGCCAAAGTTTAAAAGTTCTCATTCTCAAAATTTTCACCTCAAGAGGAGAATCGTTTAAAATAACTATCATCCAAAATTACCGCCCCGAGGAAGGGTGGACCACGTATCACTCCATAGACGGAGTTATCCTCGATTACCACTGTAATATTCTAAGACATACCGACGAACCCTACCTGACTGTAAAACAATCCTAGGTCCAATTTTCTTACTGACTTAAGGTATTCTTGTTCTTAATTCTTAGTGTTAACTCATCATGCCTCAAAGGTCACTTCAAATTCATACAATCAAACTTTCAAATAATTTTTGAAACTCTCAGAAAATTAACAGTATAGCCTTTGCACAAATTCCCAGATAAAAATCATCAAATAAACTTAACAAATGTGTCAAATAGCATTTTCATCAAATTTCCAACAGTTTTACAACCAACATACATCTATTTTTGAGCTAGGGTTTATGAAAAATCTTTCGAATACAAATCGGACACAAAACACATGCCAAACGATGAAATTGAAGCCATAAATCTTGATTTTTATATATAAACACAAAATCTAGTCGTGAAATTGTGAGAAACACGTATTATTGGTAGAAAATATTAGAGGAAGCGGGTTTTAAAGCATAAATGTCGAAGTTGAGATATTAAAAGGAAATAATAGGTGAAAATAAAATTTAGGATAACTTGTCTCAACCTGATCTACCATTTTTCTTACTCTGATTGGATCGAAAGTGGCTGAAATTTTCTTTTCTTCCCCCTTTTCCTTCTCCTTCCTTCTCCTTTCTCTCATTTTCGTGTGTTTTGTTGCCTCTCTCTCTTCAAATCCATTTTTCCTTCCTTAATATAAAAATTTCAAAATTACGTCGGTCGGGTAATTTGAGACTGGCGCTCGAGTGCTAGTCAAGCATCCTTCAAGCGACGGGCTTCTGTTAAATGCATCCAGGTGGCACCTCGAGCGCTGCTCGGGCACTACTCGAGCGGCCCTATTCTGTTAATGGCGCCCCGAGTGGCACCTCGGGCGCTACTCGTGCACCGGACCTGCTATCCTCCCTTTTGCTTCCGGCAACAATTGTTTCTATTTTTCAAGCCTAATTTTGATTATTATTAAGTTAGTTATCTCCTAATTATCATATTTTGAAATCGGAACCTCACAACTCTTCTCTACTTATAAAAATTTTATCCTCAAAATTTAACGAAACTACGTACCTCAAAAGAATAAATCGGGGTATTTGCTTCGGATTTCCTCCTCACACTCCCATGTCGCTTCCTCAGGTAAATGATTCTTCCACAACATTTTCACCAAGGGAATCGTCTTTATACACAGTATTTGATCCTTCCGATCTGAAATCCACATCGGCTCCGCAATATTGGACAAATCCTTACTAATCGTCAAGGGCTCAAACTCAGTGACATGCATAGGATCATGGACATACTTTCAAAATATCGATACATGAAATATATCGTGGACATCCGCCAACTTAGGTGGCAACGCCAATCTATAAGCTGTCTCTCTAATCCTCTCCAAAATCTCAAAAGGGCCAATGAATCCCGGTTTTAATATTTCTCTTATCCCAAATCTGAATGTTCCTTTTGACGGAGACACTTTGAAAAATACACAGTCACCCAATTCAAATTTTAACTCTGATCTCTTCTAGTTTGTGTAACTTTTCTGCCTGCTCTGAACTACTTTCAAATTTTCATGAATCAGTTTAATCTTCTCTACTGTCTCTTTAATGATCTCAAAGCCCAAAATCCTCTTGTCTCTTGTTTCCTTCTAATGTATCAGCGATCTATATTTTCTCCTATATAATGCCTTAAATAGTGCCATGCCCATGCTCTCCTAATAACTATTATTGTAGGCAAACTCCGCCAAGGCCAAATGATCATCCAAATTCCCCTTCATATATAGCACCGAGGCCCTTAACATATCCTCTAAAATCTTAATTGTAAGCTCCGATTGGCCATCCGTTTCGGAGTAATACACCGTACTAAACTTCAATTCCATCTCCAATTCTTTATGTAGACTCTCCTAGAATTTGGAAATAAAGCACGGTCTCGATTAGATACAATCATTGTAGACACGCCATGAAGTCTAATTATCTCATTGACATAAAACTATGCCAATTTACGATGAGAGTACGTCATCTTAATTGCCAAGAAATGGGCCGATTCAGTCAGTCGATCGATAATAACTCAAATGGCATCATGGTTCTTAGGAGTCCTTAGTAAGCTTGACAAAAAATCTATCGCAATATCTTTTCATTTTCAACTCATAATCGGCATCGACTGTAATAACTCAGATGATTTTCTCCTTTCGGCTTTCAATTGTTGACACACAAGATATTTTCCACAAAAGCTACCATATCTCTCTTCATATTTCTCCATCAAAATATTTTTTTAAAATCCTAATACATTTTATTCATTCCCGAATGAATTGTATATCAAGATCGGTGAGATTCCTTTAATTTTTTCTCCTTTAACTCCTTATCATTCGGCACACACAAACGATCCCTAAATCTCAATACTCCATCAGCACGAACATTGAAACCAATTCTGGAGTCCATATTTAAATCACCAACAATATTCATAAGGAAGTAATCATTTACCTGCTTCTCCTTAACCTCATTTACCACCTCCGGCTGAATCTGAAGATATGATAAAATCATCGGGTCACCTCGAACGTACCGTTGGATATTACATTACTTCAGATAATCAAACATTTCCATCTGCTTAATCTTCAATCTCGCCACATAGCTTGATCGGTGGCTTAATGCATCAACAACTACATTCGCCTTCCCAGGCTTACATTGAATCTCACGGTCATAATCTTTTAGAAAATTAACCTATCTCCTCTACCTCATATTGAGCTCCTTCTGTGAAAATAAATACTTTAAACTTTTATGGTCAAAATAAATAAGAAAATTTTCACCATAAAGATAATGTCTCCAAATCTTCAAAGCAAACACAATTACAGCTAACTCCAGATCATGAATTGGATAGTTCTTTTCATACACCTTTAGCTATCTGGACCCATAAATAACTACTTTGCCATTCTGCATTAACATACAACCCAAGCCCACTTTGGAGGCATCACAATATACCTCAAAACCACCCGATCCCTCCGAAATATTCAACACCGGAGTAGTCATTAGGTGATCCTTCAATTCCTAAAAACTCTGATCGCATTCTTCAATCCAATAGAACTTGGCCTCCTTCTTTGTTAATTGAGTCAAAGGCATAGTAATCCGTGAAAAATTCTCTACAAATCTCCTATAATACCCTGACATGTCAAGAAAACTCTTGATTTTGGTCACTGAGGTAGGTCTACTATAGTTAATAACAGCCTCTATCTTCTTTAGGTCTACAACAATGCCTCCGTTTGAAATCACATGCTCTAAAAATATCACCTCATCCAGCTAAAACTCACATTTTGTCAGTTTGGCATACAATTTCTCCTCACGAAGCACTTGGAGTACGATCCTTAGATGAGTCTCATACTCCTAATGACTCTTAGAATATATCAAAATATCATCAATAATTACCACCACAAGTTTATCCAAACATGGTCTGAACACTCGATTCATCAGATCTATAAAAGTAGCAGGAGCATTAGTAAGACCAAACGGCATAACAAGAAATTCGTAGTGGCTGTACCTCATCCGAAAAACTGTCTTGGCCACATCCTTCTGCTTAATCCTCAGTTGGTGGTATCCCAATCACAAATCAATCTTAGAGAACACCGAAGATCCTTACAATTGGTCAAATAAATCATTAATTCGCGGCAATGGATATTTATTTTTTATTGTGATTTTATGCAGTTCACGATAATCCACACATAGCCCCAAGGACCCATCCTTCTTCCTCACAAATAGTACCGGTGCACCCCACGGAGATACACTAAACCTAATGAAACTCTTGTCTAACAATTTTTGCAATTGCACCTTCAATTTTTTCAATTCATCCGGCGCCATATGATAAGGTTTTGTTGAAATTGGGCTAGCACCAGGAATAACTCTAATGTCAAATTCAATTTCCCGATGAGGGGGTAACCCAGGCAACTCCTCTGAGAATAAATCCTCAAAATCACATATAACCAAAATGTCTCTAGCTTGCATACTATGGCTCCCAATAGTGCTGGCATATGCCAAATAAGTTTAGCACCGACTTTTCATCAAATGCTTGGCATGTAAAGCCAAAATCAATACATGCATCTCCTTCTTTCTAATACCTTGAAAGAAAAAGGGTTTAACTCCAAGAATATCAAAACACGCCCTTTTAAGAAAATAATGAATACATGTATGAAATTTAGCTAGCCAATCTATTTCCCAAATAACATTAAAATTACACATATCCAACAATACCAAATCCACCATCAAATACATCTCATTCACCTCAACCATATACTCTGGATACATAACATCAGTAATTATCGACGATCTAGTAGGTGTCGATACCGCCAAAGAATAATCTAGAATTCCCAGAGAGGACACAATATAGTATACAAATTGTGAGGAAACAAAAGAGTGTGGATCCAGAATCAAATAAAACAAAAGCTAAAACTTCACAAATAAAAAGGGTACCTTCCACCACGTTCGGAAATGCCTTAGCGTCCTGTACAGTCATTGCAAACGCTTTAGCCGAAATAGTAGGCCTCTTTGCTTCCAGCCTCTTTAGCAGTGGGAAATTTCTAATCTGGTAGCCCTACTGATCACAATTAAAACAAGCCCTCATTACTCTAAAACAAGGCTTCCCCATGTACTTTTTCCCGTAATGAACATAGTCAACCACTGACGCCGGAGAACTCGTCACCGACTAAACCTCAGTGATACTCTTCCTCTTATCTGTTGTCTTCACCTTTCTAGATGTCCTTGAGGGTCCCAAACTTGATCCCGTGCTATAGCTTGTCCGACTAGCTTCCCTCTTAATATAGAATTTTTGAGTCTCCAACTCCCGGTCAAATATCAAAGCTCGATCCAAAATCTCCACGTAAGTCTGGAGCTTTTGAACCCCCAGTTGCCTCCTAATATCATCTCTCAATTATTGCTGAAACTTTTTAGCTTTCCTCAATTCATCCTTTATAATATATGGTGCATATCGAGACAATTCAGTAAATTTTGTATCTTATTCTGCTACGGTATGGTTCCTCTACCTAAGCCGCATAAATTCTTGTTCTTTTTTATCCTAGAGGCTAGAGGAAAAGTATTTTTTCATAAAAGCTTCTTCAAATATTTTCAAAATAATATCATCATTGGGCACTCCCAATGCCCTTTTCTTCATGGCCCACCAACTATCCGCTTCACCCTCTAACATGTATGCCGCAAAGGTGACATTTTCCCAATCAAAGTATTGAATCACCATAAAAATCTTCTTCATCCTCCAAATCCAAATATCTGCTTTCGTCGAATCTAGTTCTCCTAAAAAATTTGGCTCTCTCTCCACCGTAAATTTATCATAAGCCATCAGGGCAAGATTTACTGGGGCCCGCTCTGGTGCAGGAACTGGAGCCATGTGACATTGATCCATTGATTCGATAATATTTGTCATTCTTCCTAATAAATTTAGGTATTTGGCCTCTCGATCCTGGAGAGTAGTAACACCTCCACGGGTATTTCTTCTACTCTTCTACTAGCCATGCTATATCCTATAGCAAAAAACATTACATTATTAATAGACCTAAAAAAATCAGGTTAGAGGGAGGAGTTAACAATAACTCAATATTGAAGCCATGCTCAAAAATTGAAGCCATAAATCATGATTCTTATGTATAAATACAAAATCTAGTCATGAAATCATAAGAATCATGTATTACTCATAGCAAATATTAGAGGAAGAGGGTTTTACAGTATAAATGTCGAAGTGGAGATATTAAAAGGCAATAATAGGAAAAAATAAAGTTTAGGGTACACTTTTCTCAGCCTGATGTACCATTTTTTCTTACTCTAATCGGATTAAAAGTGGCCAAAATCTCCCCTTCTTCCCCTTTTTTCTTCTCATTCTTTCTCCTTTCTTTCCTTTTCCTTCGTGTTTAGTCGTCTCTCTCTCGTAAATCCCTTTTTCCTTCCTTTATATAAAAATTTCAAAATTAAGTCGGTGGGGCAATTTGAAAAAAGTTAGTATTAATAAATCAATTATAGGTTAACCATGTTATAAAGAGATAAGTAAATAAATAGATAATAAAATTATATTTGGGCCATATTGCCTAACAGCTTTGGTGTGCCACATAGAAACTTGAAGGTAATACATTGATGTGTGTGTGCGTATCATACCCAGTAATTTTGGCAACGATATGATCAGAATATAATGGGTTATAATCACCAAAGAGTTGTATAGCAGTGCCTACATAACAACAATGAAGATTTATTAGTATCCTTGGTAAATAAAATATGATACATATTGTTTCTTAAGTAATTCTGAAAATAAAAAAATTAGTTAAACAAAATATGTCTCTAACTTCCAATTAATTTCTCCTCTCAAGATATGTTAATTTTCTTAGTCTCGATTATACAGACAACTCAAGCAGTAAGCAGAAATATCTGTTTCTAATACCACACAAGTTTGAGGCTACCATAGGAGATGGCTTTATAGACAATTATTATAACATATCAAGAGGAGAGCATAGACAGCCCAAGAGAATGAAAATGATCCATTAAATCAACATAAACACTCAAGATATTCCTAAATATAAAATGGCATCTGCACAAGAAGAAATAGAGACGGAAAGACCACATAAGCATTGACCACATCAACTAATTGAACCTCACCATTTCCAATTATAAGCAATTTATTTTAGTACAAGTTAAAATGCAT
>JAOVVI020010624.1:0-13003 GCA_028571085.2 Nepenthes alata
CTATTGATGGAGTCATATCTCAACCAGCAGGGAATGTCTCTGTTAGACAGTCCTCACGCAACAAACGGCCGTCCGTTCGTCTGTCGCTAAATGAATATGTCATACTTACTGATGCTGGAGAGTCTCAGGACTATGAAGAGGCAATGAAGCACGATAGAAAAAAGGATTGGCCAGAAGCTATGAAAGAGAAAATGAGTTCTCTTCATGAGAATCACACCTTCGACTTGGTTAAACTTTCTAATGGGAAGAAGGCCCTCAAGAACATATAGATTTTTCATTAGAAATCGGACGAAAATACGAAGAAGTCTAAGTACAATGCACGGTTGGTAGTGAAAGGCTTTAGCCAACAAAAGCGGGTTAATTTTGATAAAATCTTTGCCCTAATTGTAAAAATATCATCCGTTCGGGTGGTGTTGGTCCTGGCTGCCACCCAGGACCTAGAAGTAGAACAGATGGATGTTCGGACTGTGTTCCTCCAAGGAGAGCTTGAGGAGGAGATCTACATGGAACAACCGGAGGGGTTCAAAGCTAAGGGAAAGGCAAAACTTGTTTATCATCTAAAGAAACGTCTATCTGGATTAAAGCAAGCTCCTAGGCAATAGTATAGAAAATTTGAGTCGGTTATGACCAGTCAGGGATATTAGCGGACAACTCGTGATCATTGCGTATTTGTGTAGAGGTTCTCGGATAATGACTTCGTTGTCCTTCTTCTATACGTAGATGATATGATGATCGTTGGACGTAACAGAGATCGGATAAAGGAACTGAATGAGTAGCTTAGACGGTCTTTTGCCATGAAGGAACTTGGATCGGCTAAGCAGATTTTGAGAGTCAGAATCTTACGCGGCCGGAAGGCAAGAAAGTTATGGTTGTCTTAGGAAAATAATCATTAGAAAATGCTCTAACGATTCAACATGGAGAAATCAAAGCACGTGAGTACACCATTGGCGAATCACTTCAGGCTAAGCACTCGTAAATGCCCAACTTCGGATGTCGAGATGAAATACATAAAATTCGTTCCCTACTCATCGGTTATGGGAAGCCTGATGTATGCCCTAGTGTGCACCAGATCGGACATAGGTCATGCCATTGGGACAATTGGCCTGTTTCTATCCATTCCTGGAAATGGGCAATGGTCTGCGGTGAAGTGAATCATGAGATATATTTAAAAAACTTTCAAGAGGGGCTTGTATCTTGGAAGTAACAAATCACAGTTGGTGGAATACTCTGACACAGATATGGTCGAAGATATTGACATACGCAAATCCACATCAGGTTACTTGATAAAATTTATGGGCGGTGCAATTTTTTTGATAGTCTAAGCTATAAAAGTGTGTAGCTCTATCCATAATTGAAGCTGAATACATTACAGTTACAGAAGCCTGCAAGGAGATGCTGTGGATGAAGGAGTTCGTCCAAGAGTTAGGCATTAAACATGAGAGATATGTGGTACTTTGTGATAGACAGAGTGTCATTCATATATGTAAGAACGCTTCATTCCATTTCAGATCAAAGCACATTAATATTTGATATGATTGGGTACGAGAGGTGCTGGAGGAAGGCCAACTGTCGCTAGACAAGGTTAGCATGGAAGAGAATGGGGCAGACATGACGATAAAAATTTTACCGAAAGGAAAGAATGAGGCATACTATAAGATGGTCGGGCTAACAGAGTTAACTTTCTCATGATTGAGAGGATGTTGTTGAAAATCTCTTCTGTGAAAAAGTTTTGATCAACGATGTTGACCGGATGGACGATCAACAAACGGTCAATATAGTTGACCGACTAAAGGATATAGTTGATTGGCTTGGCTGAGGGTTCTCAGAGCAACAATAATGACAGTCAATAAGATGTTGATCGGTTTGAATAGGAGGATGGTCAACAGGATGTTGATCGGTCTGAATAGGAGGACGGTTAACAAGGTTGATCGACTTCTTATGGCAACCCAGAACACCTGCTATGTCTGCAAAGGAGTTGGTTGACCTGCATATTTAGGTAACCGTAGAAATACAAGACTGGAGATCTGTTGCTGTTGATGCAGGCATGCGCCACCTACGGCTGAGTTGACATATGCTTCTTAGGAACCATGCACCAACCATAAAATAAGACGTGGTGGTCTAGCTGCTGCCAATGCCTTTTGTATATTCTTATATATATATGCCGGTTAGGGTAGAGCAATAGAGACAGTGAGAGTGTTGAGCAGAAGAGAAACGGCCAGATTGTGAGTGTGTATGTGAGAAAGAAGAAAACAGAGGAGAGGAAGAAGGCACAACTGGCCTTTTTATTTTTGTAATCTCCATGTCATATATAGTGTAATTCTTCAGACTTAACGTCCCGTGAATTTTTTCTTGATTCATAAGGATTTTTTACGTAAATATCAGCTGTCATTATTCTTTTATTCATTTTCTTCGATCACTTTTGTGCTTGTGACGGTAAGCCGTCCTATTTTCGACCAATAGAAATGGGGGAAGATTTGCTCACAAATCTATCATGGGAAACCATCACCACTCGGCATTATTGTCGATCGACGGTGGTACCATGGCAAATGAAGAGGTGGAAAGAGATAGTAGGAGGCATATTATTATTTGTGGATTGCTTGATATTAATCCCCCCTTGTATGCCGAGTGTCTTACTTTGCGTCCGTCACGGGGCCTCGACAGTTGCGATATGTTAGATGTTGCTATGGGGAAGTGTGGTAAGAGATTGGATAATAGTTGAGATTCAAACCACGGCTCTAGAAAAAAAAATAAAATTTTTATCAAACCTCAACTATTTTTTTCTCAACGAATCACAAATAATAAGTAACTAAACATATAAATTATATAAATAATTTGATGTAAAAAATTTTTTTTAATAAAGAAAAAGAATCACAGAATCTTTCATCTAAACAATATCCATTATAAAGATTTGGTTACTAATAACTTCATTCAATAGTCATTCATGATAATCTTTGTGAATAATCAGTTAAAATAAAGCCTAACACAATTAATAATCAACAAAAGTAAATATATATATATATATATATAAAGCAACCAATGGGTAATATATTCTACAATTAAAATTAAGACAACATACCTAAATTGGACGAATGACGGGACCCAAAATAGATTTCAAAAGAATGCTGAAATCTTTTCCCTTTTCTTTTTTCTCTCTTCCTTGTGGTTACATTTATATTTTATGTCTATCGAGTTAATCCTAAAATTATAATATGGCAATTTATGACAATGTTGGGCCCACAAGTACCATTCGTGTGCACAATGGTACTATTTTTCACGCACTTACAAACATCAAACACTCATCATATATGAATTATCGGCACTACCCTCCATTCGAGAAAACCTTACAAGAAAAGCTAAGAAAATCTATTCTCAAAATTTCATTCAAACAAAAATTGGTGCTAATCTAGCATTAAAAAACTTTGAAGGCTCCAAAAGTGAAAAAAAAATGATGCTTTGTAAAACTCACAAAAAAGTGACAAAAGACTTATTAGATAGCATGTGGGGAGCATGGTTCTTCTTCAGTTGCTAATTAAAGCCTTCTTTGAGTGAGAAATCTGTAGGAGGCAAGGGAATACCGGTAGGATAAAACCGAGCGAACAAAAACGATAGGCATGTAACAAAAAATCTGAACTTTCCCGTCGATCGTTTGCCACCAATTTAGTAGGAATAATGAATAAAGAATGCACAACGTTTTTAACGTGGAAACTCTTTTCAACCACGGAAAAAATCACGGGATAAATTCTGAATAAATTTTTACTATGTAAAATAAGTTACAAGAACCCCCGAGACAGAATACCCGATACATACCCAAAACAGAACAAAAAAAATAATATTCAGAGTAAGGAAACTATCATTATCTCTTATCTCTCCGTTTTTGTTCTCTCTTTCCTCTCACTTGTGGTGCACTCTACTGACTGATTTTATAAGTGTGGTGGCAAGCGGTGATTGATGAAAGCTCTCTTCTACACTTTGCTCCGTTCTACTCTCCTGCATTCCACCGCTGCTATCTTGCCATTCTCACCGCATTTGCGGCCGCTATCTTTTGCACCCTTCTGAAGGCTTGGGGCGCTTTTATAATAACCCTGACTCCAAATCCTATTTGCTCACTTGGTCTGATTTTGTAAATGATTTGTCACATTAGCTTTATTATTTTTCACGTCTTCACCAGTTTTCACATTTCCTCAGGCGGCGCATGCCCTGCAGGTCAGTTGCCTGCTCTCTGAAAAGTTAACTACTCTGCACAGTTAGCTGTCAACTTTCCAGAAAAACTATCCTTGACCATCACCTAGTATTCTTGGTCTTCACTAATCTCTTTGGTCATCATCACTTGTTGTCTGCGCCCATCACATAGTATAATCGGTTATCATTAGTTTCTTTGGTCATCACCACTTAATGTCTGTGGCCATCGCTTAATGTTCTCGGTCTCACTTGTTGGGTCTGGTCACTCCCTTGTGGATGATTTTAACAAACTAGTTTGTTATCGCGGCGTATTAGTCGGTCAACGGATGTTGACCGGCTTAAAGGCAAGACGGTCAACAAGGAGAGTTGATCGAAAGACAGAGAACGGTCAAATTCTCCGGATCGCCAGAAGGTGGAGGGCGGTGAAGTTTTTCGGATGGCAGCTGAAGACGGTTAACAAGAAGAGTTGACCGAAAGGCGGAGGACGGTGAAGTTCTCCAGATAGCTATGAAATACGGTCAACGAGAGAGTTGACCAGTTGGCTCGTGGAGAACGTGGACGGCCAACGAATTAGCCGTCCGCCAGGCAATCCAGGACGACGCCAACTCAGCAGATATTCTGGAGATCGTGATCTCAGACGGTTATACATGAGCAATTTTCTCAGCAGATCTTCTGGAGCAGTTTTGGACAGAGCATATTCTTATTGTTAGAAAGGATGGATCGTGCCATTGTTTCTACATATATGAAATATTACCTCAGTCCTTGGAGGTAGAGATCAGCATAGACGAGAGAAGAGAGTTGAGCAAAGGTGCGTGAGTGAATAAGAGCGGAGTGCACCGCTAGTGAGAAGGAGAAGAAAGAAAAATATATAGTAATAGAGTGGAGTGTTTTCCATTTACTATGGTGATATTTTTCTTTGTTATTCTCGGGTGTGTAGCGGATACTCCATCTTAGAGGTTTGTAACCTATTTCACATTGTGGATTTATTATCGACTCTGCTCCCGTAATTTTTTTCCCCTCTTCTAGGGTTTCTACGTAAATCGGTGTGTGCTTCTTTCTCCTCTTTCCTTTCACTGTTTATCATTCTGTCAAGGCTGGATCCCAACAAGTGGTATCAGAGAGACGGTTGAGTCTCTGCTGATACCCAACATCACTAGTCTCTTTGGCCATCACCACTTGTTGTCTACGGTAGTCATGTAGTGTCCTCGGTCGTCATTAGTCTCTTTGGCCAATACAATTTGTTGACCGTTCAAATGAAAATTCACTTCGAATTTTTACTCCCGAAATCTACTCAGGGAATTCCATTCCGGAATTCAAGATTTGCCACTTCGACAAATGGTTACTCCGAGGTTTGCTTACTCCGGTAAATGGCCACTCATAGATTTGCCACTCCGACCAATTGTCACTTGGTCATTGTTGTAGGTAGTTTACAATACTCCGAATTTTGCACAAATCCTTTACAATATTTTGATGGCTTGTCCGTTTCTCATGGAGGAACCTTCCAAGCACAGAATTCTAGCTTGAACCGTGGGGTTCAAGTTTTTTTCGCTATGTTGAATTGTGTGTGAATCCGAACGTCAAACCCCAAAAAACAACTACTAGCTTTTATTTGCGCCTTGCTCCATTACTGACTTCTTCATGTTATGGTATTCTCTCTTGTGTTTGCTAAATCCTGCTATTGATTATGATCTTCCGTTGGGGCCTACTTAATTCTAGGAAATAAAAAATTATAGAAAAATATTTTTCATATTTAGATAATCTGAAAAGTTTAAAAGGACAAATACGAGGAAAGTACATTAAAATGCTCATCTTTGAGGAAAGTATTTTTGTTTTTTTTAATATTCCATTGTTTCCATATTTTTGTCTTATTTTTTCTTTAAATAGTTGCATGATTGGTGATTGAATAACTAACAGGAAAATATCCGGGAGAGAGGTGGGCAGAAATGAGAGAACATTGGATAACGTGCATTCCTCTTTAATTCACTGCTAAACAAAAATTCATGCTCGTATTATGAGTTTAAGTTACGAAAATAAAAATAACTAAACATAAAATCCCAGAGAATTCTGCACGCCGAAATGATGCTTTGGCAAAAGTATTATTTTTATATTATTCATTCATATATTACACACTCATACCATGCTTCTACATTCCAAAGCGAAAATAAACGATCGATTAAAGCACACAACATCATGATCACAGAGCACACACCCAACACGCTTTCAACTAATCAGTCAACTTCCTCGATCTTTGGACCTGCGCCACCAGCTTCCCCGGCGGAAGGAATGTCTTCATCCATGCCACCACCCATATCGCCACCAGCGCCTTGGTACATTTTCGCGATGATAGGATTACAAATGCCCTCCAGCTCCTTCATTTTGTCCTCGAACTCATCCGCCTCCGCAAGCTGGTTTCCGTCCAGCCACTGAATCGTCTGCTCAATGGCGTCCTCAATCTTCTTCTTCTCCGACGGTGGCAGTTTGCCACTGATCTTGTCATCCCTAGTCGTGTTCCTCATGTTGTAAGCATAATTCTCCAGCGCATTTTTGGCTTCCACCTTCTTCCTGTGTCCTTCATCCTCCGCCTTGTACTTCTCCGATTCCTGCACCATCCTCTCAATCTCTTCTTTCGATAACCTGCCCTTATCATTTGTGATCGTGATCTTATTCTTCTGTCCCGTGGTCTTATCCTCAGCAGACACGTTCAGAATACCATTAGCATCAATGTCGAAACAGACATTGATTTGGGGTACACCCCTCGGAGCAGGGGGGATGCCCGAGAGCTCGAACTTGCCCAACAAATTATTATCCTTCGTCCTCGTCCTCTCTCCCTCGTAGACCTGAATGAGGACGCCCGGTTGATTATCTGAGTACGTTGAGAATACCTGCTCTTTCTTCGTCGGGATGGTGGTGTTTCTCGGAATCAATACGGTCATCACTCCGCCGGCTGTCTCCAGGCCCAGCGACAGAGGGGTGACGTCTAGCAGCAGCAAGTCCTGCACCTTCTGATTTCCCTCGCCGCTCAAAATTGCAGCCTGGACAGCAGCGCCGTAGGCCACAGCTTCGTCGGGGTTAATGCTTTTGCAGAGCTCCTTGCCATTGAAGAAGTCCTGCAACAGCTGCTGCACCTTAGGAATCCTGGTCGAGCCGCCGACGAGGACGACATCATGGACACTGCTCTTGTCTATCTTAGCATCCCTCAAACACTTCTCCACTGGCTCCATACATTTCCTAAACAAATCCATGTTCAATTCCTCAAATCTTGCCCTCGTAATCGTAGAGTAGAAGTCGATTCCCTCGAACAAGGAATCGATCTCAATGGTAGTCTGAGTAGTCGAGGACAGTGTCCGCTTTGCTCTCTCACAAGCAGTTCTTAATCTCCTAAGCGCTCTTGGGTTGTTGCTGATATCCTTCTTATGCTTCCTCTTGAACTCTTGCACAAAATGATTGACCAATCTATTGTCGAAATCTTCACCACCGAGGTGAGTATCACCGGCAGTGGCTTTAACCTCGAAGATACCTTCTTCAATAGTCAGCAGCGAGACATCAAAAGTACCACCGCCGAGGTCAAAGATTAGCACGTTCTTCTCACCGACGCTTCCTCCCTTCTTGTCGAGCCCGTAAGCGATAGCAGCAGCTGTCGGCTCATTGATGATGCGCATCACGTTAAGGCCAGCAATGACGCCGGCGTCCTTCGTTGCTTGACGCTGAGAGTCATTGAAATAAGCAGGGACTGTAACGACAGCGTTCTTGATGGTGCTGCCAAGGTAAGCTTCGGCAATCTCTTTCATCTTGGTTAGCACCATGGAGGAGATCTCTTCGGGAGAAAATTGTTTCTCTTCACCTTTGTATTGGACCACGATCATGGGTTTATCCCCTGGTCCAGGGATGACCCTAAATGGCCATAGTTTCATGTCGCTTTGTACAGTTGGATCGCTGAATCGCCTACCAATCAATCTCTTGGCATCTGAAAAGGTATATCAAATCCATGTGAGCCGCAAGTATTATTTTAGACATTTATGTTCATCAACAAGTCTTAACTCCAATCTCCCACCCTTTTTTGGCGTTCAAATCTATTAAGCTATCAGACGGGGTTTTTCAGTTCTTCTTCCACTTCTGTTAACGAAGTATCATACAGCTATAGATCACCTTAAATACGCAGAGTAAGCCCTGATACGACATTAACCTTCTAGATTGACCTTTATTTCTTCAAAATTCCTTGATTCTCTCTCTCCCTCTCTCTCTCTCTCTGGTGGGGGGGGGGGTGGAGGGAATCTTTCATGAAATACGCAGTAGAAGATCCAATTAATTTTAAAACCCACCAATTGAACACTTTATAGCTATAGACAGAATTCAATCTGGCACAAAAGCTCCAAGATGAACAAAGAGGAAAATCGATGAAGAAGCTTTTCGCAACATATAAAGGTAGCGAGTCTAATAAACGGATACACGCACTAGTATATCTAATCCACAATCCTACGATCTAGAAACAGATTACAGATCAACAGATTAATCTTCGAATAACCTCGACAATTAACATGTGACCAAAACAAAAATCGTGGCTGACAGTAAGTCAATAAGATGCTATTCAAATCACTCAAAATTACATGTACTACCTATCAAAACCGAAGATAACACTGGAAACCACTCAAAAAAGCAACACAGTTTCCTCTACATCATCGATGAGGAAGAGGATTGACGACGTACCGAAAACGGTGTTGGTTGGATTCATGGCGACCTGGTTCTTCGCCGCATCGCCGATCAAACGCTCTGTATCGGTGAAGGCAACATAAGACGGCGTCGTCCTATTGCCTTGGTCGTTGGCGATAATCTCAACGCGATCATGCTGCCAGACACCGACGCATGAGTACGTTGTTCCCAGATCGATACCAATAGCGGGACCTTCCCCCTTCCCGGCCATAGCTTGTTGCAGAAAACAGAAGCAGATGTTTCTTTTGAAGAAGACGTGAGGTGTTGAATCTTTTTCTTCTTAAGCAGGACAAAGTGCAGAAGAAAGTCCACTGGGCCTCTGTATATATAGAAGACGGGCTGATTTCGGGAATGTTCTGATCTCGCGTTTATAGCCGTTCGATTCCCGCGCTGCCTTTCAATGAGCGCCAGAGATTTCAGAAGTCCATGATTTTATTAATTATATTTCGGGCCTTCTAGTTAAGTCGTGTCGCTTCTACACCATTCGATTATTATTATTTTTTAAAAGAGACATAATATTTATATAATATTATATATTTTTTAATGATTATTTTTATGAGAAATTTAATTCTCTATTTTATAAAATTTTATTTATATAAAAATATATGATAAAAAAATTATATATAAGATTGTAAAAATGGAGAGGCTATTTTATAATTACTTTTCTATAAGCAATTTGTTGGTGCTAGTTTATTTAAACAAAAAATTGTCAAAAAATAAAATTTTTGTAATATTGTTTTATTTTTTAAAGTTTATATTATTTTTTTAGATTTTTGTTCTATAAAGAAATTGTCAAAATTATCATACAAACACGGCTATTTTTCTGTATATAATCACATCAAAAAAAATTGTCTGAATTTTTATAATTTTATAATCTCATGCAAAGAATTTATGAGATTTTTTAAAAAGAATTAAATATTATATAATTACAGAAAAAATAAATCCCGAGATTATTTCACCAGAAACAAATGATTAAATAGGTTTTTTTCTTTTTGTATTTTTTTTAAAGTGATGATTGTTCTTCTCAAAACTAGAAGGTGCCTGATGCTTCTCGAGGTTTTTCTTTTTATTCTATGCCATGGAATTTTTTTTTTTTTTTTCTTTTGTTAGAATGGAGTTGCGTGCTTGGACACCTTTGATGAGCTTTTAAAAAAAATATCCTCACAGGTGTTATTAAATCCTAAAAAAATAAACCTATAACAACTAACTTAGATAAAAAATATGAAAACTTTGATAAAATAATACAAAAATATAAATTAGTAATCCAATCTACAATGATGTGTTTAAACTAGTGTATAACTTAATTGATTTAGTACAGATATTTTGACCTAGATTATTACAGATCAATTATACCATAACATAATACTGATTGTAGCGCTGACTAAAATTATACCTATCGATAAGAAGTTGTATCATTCTAGAAAAACAGTTTAGGCTGGTGGCTTGCGTCAACAAAACTTGTAGCCAAATGTGTACAAACTTAGGAAAAGACCTAGACTATGGTGTGACAAACAGCACCTGTTGCTGAATGATATGGTGTAATATTTGTCAGAGTAGTGCTAAGACAAAAAATCATCTCAATTATTAGTTTTTCGTCCAAATTACTAGATTTAGGGGGCATTTATAAAAGGGATAGAAGCCCCAAAGAAGATGGGATGAGCCGAATCAATGATTCTGATCAGAAACCAAAGCAGAGAAGAGGAGGAAAAATGAGGAGAGAGCAACTGGATGGACACCTAGTCACACAAGCAATTGCATCCCAGCACCAAAGCTACCAGTGGCCGCCACTATTAGCACTTGCCGCCACTTTGCCACTTGACTTAGGTGTGGTATAGCTGTTGAGCTCATACTTGTCGCCATCATTGTCGGATGGCGCTCATTCACCTGCCTGAGCTCTAACCAGTGCCCAAGTTTGACGCTACCTTGGCTACCACCCATCTCCCTACTCTTGCACCCATGATGCCACCCATTTTCTCCCATCGATGACCTATGACATGCACCGACATCCATTCTACTTAAGGTTTGATTCTAAATTTTAGCTGGATAGTTTTGTTGTTGACATTTGATATGGTAATCATACCATCACAATGAGTCACTCAGATTAATCAACTTAATTTAAAACGCATGCAAGTCTAGCGTAAATCTTAGGTTTGGATAGGCTTAAATAGGATACGAGCACGAATGATAAGGCTTTATTAACTCACACATAACTACATGGCTTTAATAAGTATTAATCTCTTACTTGACAAATCAAGTTTAATAAATACTTTTATCGGGTATACTAATATTTTTTATTTATTCTATCAATTATTTAAAATATTTTACTAATTTAATTATGTCAAATAGGTCCTTTAAAAGAAACTTCCTATGCTCCCTTTCATGTTTAGCTTTGTTCATAATAATGCGTAGGAAATCAGTTCAATGCTTCAACTCACATTCAAATACTAATTGTTAAATGGTTCAAATCAAATTAATTTTGTAAGTACTCATTAGGTATACATTACATTGTGGTCACAATATTTTTAAATTAATTTGATAATTTATTTATCTTATTATATTTTAAAAATGATTTGACTTTACAATTAAAAAAATTATTAATCAATCGATAATTTAAAAGAGAAGATGTGTCTAACTAATAACCATAAAATTGATTTAATGAAATTAAAAAAAAAAAATTTATCTGTAATTGTTGAGTTTTGCAGTCTGCCCTATTTTATTCGAGGTCTAATCCGTCTTCAAAGAAGACACGGAACACATTTATTTTTATTTTTATATTGTATTTTTATCCCTAAAATACAATGTAAATAAATAAGAAAATATTTTAATTTATAAATAAGAGACTGTTTATTTTACCCAGTTACTATAAAATAATTTATCCCTCCCCACAATATATCATCCAAATAATATTCACGATCTATCGTTATGGAGATTGTAATTCTTTAAAAAAAAAATCATGCAAATTTGAGAGATTATATTTTATAGCCGTTGACCATCTTTCATTTGTTCTTTTTGAAATAACATAGGATAATATGGCATCAATAATATTTTTATGTATATAATTATTTTAATAATTTTAATATAATTAAATATATAATTGAACTTATAAATAATATTTTTTTTAAAAAATAATTATATACCTGTAGTTATTATTGTTTGGTTTTTATAATGAATCAAAATAACAAAAAGAATAAAAAAAATAAAGTGTATTATTCGAAAGTTCTTCGTTATTTAGATTTTTGTTCTTACATTTTCAAGGCCCTGACTTAATTGTATATAAATTATGAAAAAAATATAATAAGAATACCTAATTTATCTTTTAAACAGCCTACCAAACTATTTTCAATGGACAATTATTGAATATGATTGAATGCATATTTAGTTTTCGCTGTATATGATGGATATTATGCTTTCGCAAAATTTGTTTGTGGTCATATTGGGTTTCTTAGTTGGCATCTCTTCTACACCGTACCAAAGTTATAACGACGGGACCACCTATGATATTATGGTAGCTTTGATAATCTTGTATATTTATGGTTATTTTATAAAGTGGTATAAGATTAATATTTGACAGATATTTATATTTTTGACAAAAAAATTATGATCCGTCACAAAAAGTATGAAAATCATACTAACACTTCAAATTTTCTATTAGGCTAAGGAGCTACGACTAGTTTGAGTATTAGCTAAAATCTAATTATATTACTATTACTATTTTGGCATAACTTATAGTATATTGTAAATAATTTGTAGATAAAATTAGAGATATTTTATTATCTCAATTGGATCCTAATAAAATTAGCCTAAACTATAAAATTCTGAGCCGATTTTTAGACGCTAGGGTTTCATGCCCGTTTCATCTTTCTCGACCAATTCATTACGATTTGACATTTTATTCAGTTAATTGCTGAACTATTAGTGGTCTATTAAGTTATGATAACTCTCCCATTCAGTCAATTAATCAATTTTGACTGGTTTGAGTATGAAACGTCGGTTTAGGCGAGTGATGATTTTGCCTATAAATTGAGCGTTCTGACTTTATTTTTGGCACCCAACTTAAGTAATATACCATCTAAATGAGTGAATGAGTGTCCAGAAGTACGGAGCCTGTCCGAATCCA
>JAOVVI020010625.1:0-13002 GCA_028571085.2 Nepenthes alata
ACAGCACTTTACTATACCTTTCCCTCCAAGTTAATGACAAAATTGCTAGTTGGTTTTGCATCCATATACCCTGTATTAGAGGCTGTAAATGCAGGCTTCTCCAGGCATTAAGTTCTCTCTCTCCAGCATCTCTTGTTAAACATCTTGAAAGGCATACAGAAAATACAAAATTGCAATGCTAGGAAACTATACCCAGTCATCAATAGAAAAACACCACTTGGCCGATTCTGAGGCCATAAATGGCTACCATACCCAAAATATATGACAATAAATGATTACAATGTGTTCGATGCTGCACAATGGCAAATACGAACTAATACCAAAACACCCCGATACTGCAAAAAAATCATAATGTGTATTCATTTTGAAAAATATTGAAATATATCGGCTGATACTTGCATTCTATTAATATATTAGCTAGTAAAAGCCCTCGATCACCTACTTCCTGTGGAGTGCTGCATTTGAACTCCATTTCTCCCAATGGATGAAAACATCAATACTACTATCGATTCCAATAATATTAATATCAGACATATTAAGTAATACAAATTAGTATCGAATAAATATATTGGATGGAAAAAATTTTAAAAATTATACGTTGATAAGGCCGTATCAACCGATATATTGGCCAAATATCGGTCATACCAACCAATATTTTAAATATCTGATGATAAATTGCTTTATCAGCTGATAAGGAACCATACCATGATATTGTCATAGTGTCGGAAAATATCGATATCTAAGCCCCCCCAGTTTCTTCATCAAACAATATCTTTTCTTTAATTGAACCAAATCCAAACCTAGTCAAAACTCAATAATTCCTTGAAACAAATTCCATCTTCCAAAAGCTTAAAAGTTATTTCAAATTTGACATTGGAATTGTCACAACTAGGAATTACTACCTTAACCCCAGATAATGACACTAAAAGAAGGCAAGGAATACTTATATTTTAACCATAAACACCTCGCACTAACTTCCATAAACATGACCCACTTGATACAAGATATGAACAATTAACTCCATAACTTGCATACTTTTCCATATTTAAAATTTCATGATCTCAAAAGATCATTGTTCAATGCCAACAAACGGAAAAAAATCACACGAGCTATGAATAAAAGGGTTAATAAGTACAAAACAAAATAAGCTCTTACAAAGACAAGGTCTTCTAGTACTCCAAGGCCTCAAGGACAAAGATTCCATGTTTACTACTCTGGGAGAAAGGAATGTAAGGATGAGCCAAATCCTTACCAAGTAAATCATGATCCAATAGGGTGAATATAACAACATAATATGAATAAAATAAGACTTAAAAACACAGCACAGCAAAGTTAAAATTTCAAGCCATATTCCTAAACTATCAACCAACATAAAGAAGGCAACCGTTGAAGGTCAAAGCTGCAAAACCTCAAACGTAGCTAGACAAAACACCTCACAAGAACTTTGAAAACTATTAGAATGCATTAGGCTTCGTACAATAGTTTACAATACACAACTCTGAGGCCCATACATACAGATTCCTTAGTATTAACACATTTTGTCTCTAGCCCATCGCTGATGAACATGATAGAATAATCAAAGAAAGCAAAAATCAAGTGTCAAGGATATTATCAAAGGCATGAAATTCCAATAAGAAAGATTATTCCTCCATTAATCTAGACCTACAAAATACTTCAATGTTAAAACTCATAACTTCACTTTTAAACATATAGGACTCAAATTAAGATGTAGAGCTTAACTTTGACCAAAGTATTTCCTTCTAACCCCATGGCCACACAATATAGTCTAGCAGCCATGAAAGTGATATATCTAATCACTTAGGACCAATTCATGGTAAATTCATGGTATTTTGTTTCCAACAATCGCAATTGTCAATACTAATCTAACTTTGGTCATAAGAGTCCTGAACTTTAACATCAATACCAACTTATCAACATGATCAATCAAGTCATCATACTAATCTAACCATAACATAAGTTTATACTTACTTAACCATCATTTGTATCACCATTTACTCCATAACATTCAAACATAAATCCATGGTGATCATTTTTGACAAGATAACATCAACAACATTAGTCATCATATATTTTGCCATTTGGCCACATGAAATCTCCACATAGTATTAACTTAAAATCAACATGCTATAATTCAACCACTAAGATTTTGTCAAATTTCCAAGTTAATGCATCTTCAACTACAACACCATAATATTTGGAAATCCATTATGCACCATGACTTCTTTATGTGACTTAACATATCGTATTTCATCTTCAACCACATGTCTTTTTTTACACATTTATCCTACAGTAACACAATTTGTCATGCAAAAACAGTATGAATTACTATATCACATTAAATTTGTTTTATTTACACAAAAAGTCATCAACAATTCCTTGGATAAGATCATTAATCAACAATGCCTCCTTCATGCAAGACATGACTTGGCATGATTTTTGTACTTCACATGCACAATTTATCTCCAACAACATTACTAAAACTCCTTCAGATTATAGCATATGAAGCATACAAGAATTGAAGGCAAGAAATACTTGCAATACTTTCTTCAAGACAACTTCTTCCTCCCAAGAAACACAAAATTTTCTTCTTTATTTCTCTCCAACCACTTGACCAAGGCACTCCACAAAGGAAGGATGGCGCCTTAAGGCTCCATGCGACTCCCATTTAGTACTTAACTTCTCCAACACATGACACCTCACTAGACGTGTAAGATTATAAGCATGCACCTTGAAATCTTACATCCATGCATGTTCCACATCTATTAAGCCTCCATTTTCTTCCCACTCAATCGGCCCTCCCTACATGCAAAGGGGCACCTAGAATGCAAGACTCCTTACTATTATAATAATTCACTTTAGTGCTCTATTCACTAAGCCAACACTCCAAATTTTGACAACACAATCTACTGAGTCATGCAAGACTTCCATAGTTTTCCACTAACTCACACTAGAACTCCACTCATGCCACTTGACTCCGGCCCACTTGAAGAAGGGATCAAATTTTCACTAGGGCATTAAACCATAATTCAAGTCTAGTAGCTCATTAAGTCTTAGCACACATCCAACTGG
Organism: Nepenthes alata; assembly: GCA_028571085.2. NCBI lineage: Eukaryota > Viridiplantae > Streptophyta > Magnoliopsida > Caryophyllales > Nepenthaceae > Nepenthes > Nepenthes alata. The sequence continues at coordinate 3,091 of JAOVVI020010625.1, forward strand.
ACCATATTAGGACAATTCATTAGATTATGCAAATTAAGTCCAAAGATACATATCATGCATATTTTTATTAAGACAACCCTTGTTAAGAATAAAAAAAAAATTATCTAAGTATGTCCAAAGTGCATAGAAATCAAATATTAACTTAAAACTCTAAAATAAGACATTATATAATTTGTTTAGGAATGAGGTTTCACATAGTACGAACAATAAAATTTTCATATTCAATTTCTTTTTTACTTTTCTTGGATATTACTTAGCTTGAATCTAGAGTTTCTAACATAGATTTATTAAATTCTAGGTCCAAAACCATGATTGATTCATGCGCTTTTGAAACAAAACCAAAATCAAATGACGCCCTAAAAACACTTTCGAGCTAAAAATTTTATGATCTCCTCATATTTATATTTCCAATTTGTAACTTTTTTTTTTGTATAACCTTAATTAAATTATTGGTTGTCTTTTTTCTCCAGAAAAAAAAAAATTATCATGTTAATTTAGATTATAGTTTTTTTTTAAATGTGTGGGATTTGATGAATTTGTTCTTTGAAGACAAAAATAATACGTTTTACTGATTATGAAATTTTTTATTAATTCTGAAAATTAATAAAATTATTAATTTCAGCTTAAATTATACTTAGGGTTAAGAAAGATTATGGTTGGGCTTGTGTTCTGATTAATATGTTCGTAGAAGCCCGGAAAGTATATTTAGTTGATGTGGAAATGATTTAGTTGCTTTCTTTCAATATTGAAAATCAATTACTATTTAAAAAAGGGTTTTAATTTAGATTAGGCCTCATATTTTAGTAATTCCAAGAAATTATGATTGAGGTGTTAATTTTTTAAGTTAATCTTTTTAAATTAAATAATTTTGTAATTATTTCAACAATTTTTAATTGATTTGATAAGCAAGCCTCAGTAATAAAATATGCAGCTTTCATTTGTAGGAATTCTATATACCTATAAATGGAAACAAGAAAATGAGGCGGGTGCAGTGGTTGTAGCAATGTCCTAGGAGGGGGGATTATGGAGGTGATGTGGGATGACATTTCGGCAAACTGTGACAACGAACATTAATAAATCTAGGTGTAAAATTTGAGACAAAGTTATCAGCAGATATTACATCATCATTCTATTTCTGATGTGTTTCTGATGATGTCCAAAATGATCAAGACTGATGTCAATGCAATCAATCCATATGCTGAACTACTGCCTTGATGATGATGCTGTGCTTTATGTGCTGGTTGCTTTGTTGATGCTACTATGTTGTGTGAGTGTGTGTGTGTATATATATATATATGGGTGTTGTGATGCTGATGCATTATTGAGTTATTCTACATGGGTGTCGTGCAAATTGAGGATGACAAATGGCCACACTCCCAAGACTGGTTCAGAATTATTGAAATCTGTTCTGCTTAGCTTTAATTTGTCATGGTTATAATTAAGTAGGTTGTTAGATAATTTATGGATATTGATAGGTCCGATATCACGAGCCAGCCCAAAACCCAAAGCGTCGTAGAGAAGCTTCGTCATGGCCGGAAAGATTTAATTTCGGTGGGAGAAATCCCTCTTGGTGGGAAATTAGAACTCCTCTTGGCGGAAAAATTTTCACTGCCTCCCTCAATAAAAGGGGGAGCAGCAAACAAGGAAAGGGGCATCTAAAGAGCTGGGTAGCAAAGCTTCCCTCAAAACCTATGCTCTTGCTCTTCTGCTCCCATCCTCCTCCGCTCCTCAAGTAAACAGAGCAACTTGGAGCCCTACAGAGCACAAAGTTCCCCACAAATGGCTACCAGCTCCTCTCTACAGTTCACAGGCCAGAAGGAGAATAGAGCTTTCCTAAGAACAGAGCACAAAGCTCTCCACAAATGGCGGCCAACTCCTCTCGGCGGCTCACAGACCAAATGGAGAATAGAGCTTTCCTAGAGTGATGCCCAGCCCTCTCTCCTTGTCCTCAAAAGACGGGGCTCAAAGCGCTTAACGACAGTCGGCTACTTCCCGTGGCATTAGAACAAAACAAAGCGCGGCGATCTCCCTTCAATGGCTCCTATCTCCACCGCCCTCACTGTCAACAATGATCCCCAGGTATCCTTATTGAGTAGAGCCTGGAGCCCCTTCAAGGGCGCTCTATGAAGCAGATCCAGACATGAGGGAGAACCCCTTAGAGGACGTTCATCTGTCCTCCCTCACCTTAGTTCGAAAGATGGCGTGAAGCTCGTCACCGAAGGCACCGGTTTAGATCAACACGGGTGTTCCATCTCTCATTCAACCGGCCTGTAGTAGCTCCCCGGGTTTAGAAGCTTTTTGGTGCTCTAGCCAAACTCGGAAGCACTCCAGCGCTCATATCCTCTTCGGCCTGTGGTAGCACGCTGGTGTGATCCTCTCCGGCCTAAACCACTCCGGCTTGATGTGCTTCGGACTGATCTTCTCCGGCCCATGGCAACGCCCCATCTATACAGCTTAACCGCAAGCCACCCCACAAATGGGCGCACCCTCGGAGTTCAGTCCTCCGCATAGTGAGCCGCCTCTTAACTGGGCGCACCCTCGGAGCTCAGTTCTCCAAATACATCTTACTCACACTCCCCTCATCACTACATCTTTGCATTCTTGCCACGTTTACCTTTAAACGTGCTCTCTTCGTTTATTACAAAAGATATCTGAGTTGAGCGTCGGAGTGTTTTCAGTGGGAGAACATTCAGCCACCTCTGACCTCTTATTTGTAATTTGTGTTGTATAGGGCCCAGGATAAAGAGAGCGGAAACTAAACGCATTCGAGATCCTACCCAGGTGTGGAATCCAAAAGCTCCCTAATCAGTCAGAGAACCCAGACCTAGGGACGCAACAGTTCTGATTAGTCTTAGAAATCCATATATACTAAGTTGTTAACTTAAAACATTCATGCAACTCATGTACACCTACCTAAATGAGCAAAAGAAACCATTATGATAAGGGGAGGGGGCGATTTGGAGTAAAATTCATATTCACATAATGGCTACATCAAAAAAATAACATATTGGCTATCCAAGGCATAGAAACTTGGTGGATCTAGGGGATTAGGAGGAGGATGCTCAGTTCATAACTGCAAGAAGAGAGACTATGAGAAGTCAGGGTACTGGGAAGAGAGACAGATTCAAAGCACAAGCATCCAATTTTGAGTTGGGTGGCAATAGAAGAGTGTGTTGGGGGCTTGAAGATGCCTTGGTACTACAATATTTGGAAGCATGGACAAATGCAAGAGGAAGCGGGGGCAATGGATTAATTCTGAGGGCACATAGGCTTGTTTTGATGAAATTGACCTAGCCTTGCACCAGAGGAGTTCAAAATAAACTAAAATCAGGGATCTTCAGTAAAGGTTTTGAGGAGAAGCATGGGCAAGCAACTATTTTATGGTCGATTAACATTCCTCTAAATGTTGCGATCAACCCTGTATTACCATTCAATAGAGGAACATGTAAGCAAATGTGGCAGAGGTGTTAAAGGACCTATTCCATACAATCTTATGATGTTCATTTTGATTATGATACTATGAGCAGCTAAAGAAATTGTGATTGTTCAGGCCCAATTTAGGTAGAGTGGGGTGTTACCATTTTGTTTGACAAGTGGACCAATGTAACACATAGTCCCTAGATTAATTTATCAGTGTGTAGCCCCTGATAATGTTTTCTATAAGACTATTAATGCAACCAGTGTGCATAGTTCAAATAAACAACACTACTTTAGGTTCACGGACAGGGGGGCTGAGTAGATTGTAGAAGAGAGTTGTCCAAGTACACATTGACAATGAGATGACAATCAGAATAGGTGAGCAGTTCCCTATGTAGAAGATGGGAAGTCTCAACTGGAATGGTTTGCAGCTGATTATCAAAATCTCATATTAGAGGATTTTCGGAAGAAGCCCAACGTGAATGATGTGTTACAAAGCAAAGAAAATTATAAACTTTATCTAAAGGTGAACTTGTCAGATTGACTTGATGAAGATTTCCACGAAGGGCCAAGAGTTATACCCTACCATTTGACATTTTGCCACCAACTTCTTTGTTATAGGGTCCATATATCTCCACAGAATTGGCTGAGGAACATGTTCAAATCTAATGAACATAAGTCCTCAATATAGGGGAGACCACAGGTCCTCTTGCTGATGATGGGTAAGGAAGATTATTCTAGCAAAACTTATTTGAAGAAGGGTGGTTAAGGTGATTAAAATGCAAAAACCCCTGATTAATGTGCTAAAGTCCATAGACAACGATGAAAAGCTGACAACAGAGTTCACTTTTGAGACCATAGACAAAGTAAAGATAGCCATCGTTCACAAGCAAATGTGAGGAGAGTCATTAAAGTGGTGGAACTTTCATCTCCCCAATGTGTTGAATACAAAAGGTATGCAATGAAATTTAATTCAAAAATATCATGTTTAATTTAATAGTTTCAATTCCATTATGTCTTCTTACAATTATTTCGTAAAAGTCTAAATAAATTTTTGCTTTATGTGAATGTTAGGTAATTCTTGAACCAACAATATTAATACCGATATGTCCTTGGATCCGAATTACCGAACAAATTAGGGACCTGCTTGATATTCCCGGTAGGTCGAACTAAAGTGGGTCCGATCTTCGTTATTTCGAACCTGGATCCTGCACAACATAACTAACGAATAAAAGGTCAAAGGATGGCAAGACTTGCTTCCTAGCATATCCTCTAAGCTGAAGTCGGAAATCTTTCTCAGTTAAATAGAAATGAGGAGATAATAATGCGAAGATTCATGATTATGGGGATTGAGTGTTAGCAAAGGGCTAGGCTTCGATAAATGCGCCCGACTTGGAAGCAGCTTGGAGATGGAAGACTGAGCTCCGAGAATGCGCTCGTCCAGGGAGCGGCTTTGACATAGAGGACAAAGATCTAGAAGTGCACTTGACTAAAAGTGACCTTGAGATAGAGGACTAAGTTTCGACGGTACACTCGACTAGGGAGCGGCTTTGAAATGGAGGATTGAACTCCAGTAAGTATGCTTGGCTAGGGAGCGACTTTAAGGTGGAGGACTGAGCTCTATGGTGCGCTCAATTAAGGAGCAGCTTAAAGATGGTTTCTGCGTGTTCAAATGTCAAGGGTTCGAGTTTATCTTCCGTATGCGCTTAGGATCAAGAGTCCTCCTCCCCCTCTTGGGATCCAGAGTCCTCCACTTCCCCTCTTTCTTTTTTAGGAGGAAAGAGGATGCTTTTGCAGAGAGGGTGCTTAGCTAACTGTCCTTGGGGCGCTAATGGCGTTGCAATTTCTGGCCCTCCTAAGGAGACCATTGCCTAGTTCCCTGACAAGCTGCACTTTTTTAGGTCACATGGGCTTGCATGCTAGACTAGAATTGCTAAGTGGGTACTGCAGGGTTGCCCTCATGGACCTATCCATAGGGCGACCCTTATGGCCCACACTCTGCTGGGGAAAACGGGGACATCCCTTCCAGGTCTTGGGCCGCTGATTTCGGGGCGGTCTTCTCCTACATGCTTGATTCCAGGTCGGCCCATGGGCTACCAGACCCATATCCATCAAATACGTTTCCAACCATTTGAAAGTCGTTGAAGTGGTTCAAAAGGTAATCAAAAGATTTGTACATGACTTGGATTCTAACTAAGAGCAATAAATCAAGTACATAATTACATATACATATTTGTATTATATTGATAAGTTACTTTCATGTTTCAATATTAACATTCAAGGAAAAAACCTATATGTTTTAATCTTTAATCTTTTGGGATAACGAAGAATAATATGGAACCTACCTTGTATAAGAGAAGTTCTATCTACAAATCTACATAAATTATAGCTTGCTTATCATGTGTGTATTTTGACTTTAACTATGCTATAGCCATTTCAAATGTACGAAGTTTAATGTTGGTTATGCAGTGAGTGAGGAATACATTAAAGATTTTGTGCTCCTGACCTTCATAGAATTTTTGTTTGGAATGTGCACTTCCTCTGTATGCAAAAGAAACTACAATACTTTTAGCATTATCTACACCAAGACAAAAAATAGACAAAAATATAAAAGATTGAATAAATTAGTCTATCCTGCTACAAGTCAAGACCCATCCGAAAAACCAAAGCTAAATTGGAAGGTCAATATAATCAAATTAACTAGGAAAACAAATTAAACAAAGATAATCCCTTGTTTACTATTGGTTATGCGATTGAATGAAGAATACATTAAAGATTTCATGCTCCTAACCTTCATAGAATTGTTGTTTGGGATGTGCACTTCCTCTTTGTGAGAAAGAAACTACAATACTTTTAGTCATATCTACACCAAGACAAAGAATAGAAAAAAACATGAAAGATTGAATAAATTAGTCTACACCCACTACAAGTCAAGGCCCATCCGAAATACCAAAGCTGAATTGGAAGATCAATATAATCAAATTAACTTAGAAAACAAATTAGACAAAGATAATCCCTTGTGTTTATGATAGGATAAGCGAGAGAGACCACTAAATGAAAAGTGCAATTAAGATTGACTTAAAACCAAGTTGGAAGGAGTTAAAGCAGGTAGCGTCGTTGAAGTTGTCACATGGTCAAGTCAATAATGAGGAAACCATGAAAGCTCTGTAAAGCCATTAGAAAATAGATCCAGTAGCTACCATGATAAGAATATATTCACAAATATTAAGAGACCCCAATACTAATATTTTCTAATACCACATAATTATCGTTATATGTTTCCATATTGATGATATATACTATGATATATCAATCAATATTCAAAATATTAGCTAAAATGGCCAATATGTTGGCTAATTTTTTTGATACTTAAAATACAAAATCTAAAATGTTTTGTGACCCTTTTGTGTATTTTTAATAACCAATGAAGGCATCAAGCTCAATCTTGATAAAATAACCTAAAACTCTATAAATATATAAATATATAAATATATGATAAAAAATAATCAAATTTTAGATAACTTAATTTTAATGTGGCCATGAAAAAAAAAATTAGTCAGTTGTCCAATGACAATACGAATATATTAATAATGATACCAATATTGTCGTAACCGATACAGATACTGATATCAATATTTTAATCCATGCATAGCAATGATAGACTCGGTGTAGGAAATGATATCTTTCCCTTGAGTAGTGATATTAACAAGGTCGTTGATGACCTCATATTGTCGTATGGCATTTTCTTAGCTTTTGCACGTGCAATACATGTTCTTTATATTTCTCTAAGCAAATCTATTTGCATCACAATGATGTTGTTGAATCAAACAGGTCATCCTCACACCCTTTACCATTGAAACCAGTTTCATGACACCCTACAAGATAAGATGAGTATTGATTCCCATCAAACCTATAGAACAAGAGAAAAGGGCAGCTAATGAGCAAGAAATTTGTCATCTCGAGGGGTAAGAGTGTCAGTGATTTTGAGATTTCTAAATCTACGTAGTAGTTCTAGCTCTCATAACTACCCCTAGCCCCATTATCATCTGGGTTATGGATATGAATCTCCACCCTTGTTACCAGTACATCCACAGCTCACATAATATGGAGCAGCACCAGCTTATGAGGGAAAGCTAGATGGATGCTCTGAAAATCAGGAAACAGAGGGTTTTAGGAACTACAATGCAGATTTGGCACTTCACTTCACAAATTTGGAATCATTGTTATTAAAATCTATTTATACCGCTAAGCAATACTACGTATGGATAAAACTACACAATTCATTAAACTAACAGAATAACAGAAGCTCAGGAACCCGTTGTAGGTGCTTCAACAGATCCAACAGGATCTCCAAATGATCTAACTGATGCTCTCCCAGCAGGTGTGGTCTTTGGTCTGCAGCCTTGTCTCCTTGCTGAGCAACCTTGTTGGCATCCTTTTATAGCCTTTCTGGTGCCCTGCTGTCATCTAGTGCTGAATGTGCAAGTTGCAGTCATTGGTGATATTGCAGTTGCCTTGATGCAATGCCAACTCCAGCTGCTGTTTCTCTTCCTCCGTTACTGGTTCAGTCTTCACATGTTTGTTTAGCCACTTTATTGCATACTCCCTGGTTAAATTATCCTTGTCTTCAAGGATAAATGTAGGAAGCTGGGCACATATTACATCCCTATCTTCTCAAATGGCATCTTCAACAGATAAATTGAGCCATTTAATCAACAGTTGGGGAACTATTACGCCTCCATTCTGGTTTGCAACACTTCTTCAGGACCAACACTAGAGCTATATCCTGCTGGCAGCAAGGGTTGCACCACTTCCCCTTCACCAATCTTCTTCTTAAGCAATGATACATGAGAACTGGGTGAATTCTGGATTCAGCAGGCAACTTCAATTTGTCCACCAAACTCCCAATCTTTTCTACAACTTGAAAAGTCCCATAATACTTGATAACTTCAGATTCCTCCTGAGTGCCACTGAAGTTTGCTTGTAGGGATTTAGCTTCAAGAATACCCAATCTCCCACTTCAAAATTCATTTCTTGCCCCTTTTGATCTGCATAGACTTCATCCCATTATGTGCCATGGCCAAACAATCCCTAAAATTCTCTTCATATCAGTTCTTTCTTTGATAAATGAATCCACTCTCTCCACATCAGCAGGCACAGGTAGCTCCAGGGACATTGGTGGAGGAGATTAACCATATAGAGCTTCAAAGGGCGACACGTTGATAGAGCTATTTTAAGCATTGTTGTACCACCACTAGGCTAGACATAGCCATGACTCCACTGCTTTGGACTATCACCTATCATGCCTCTGAGATAAGCTTCACTACATTGATTCATCCTCTCAATCTGCCCAATGGTGTGAGGATGATAAGGACTTAGTTGTAATTTAGTGCACATACCCTAAAATAAACCTAGCCAGAAGAGCCCAATAAACACCTAGTCTCGATTTGATGTAATGGAACAAGACATCTGATGTGGGAATCTTAAAGAATTTTTGAGCTTTGATTGTTTACTTGATTTGATTTGTTTCTATGTCTTATCATATCACGGGATTTTCTGATATATTATAATTTTAGTAGCTTCAGGATATCTATGGATCATTTTATTTATTTTCATTATTTTCATATTTAATGTCATCGTTAATTAGGAAATTATGTTAGATTCCTAATTAACCAAAAAACAAGGTCTCTCTATATGAGGATCATATTTTATTATTTTAGTCATTAAAGAATTGATTTGATATTGAGATATTGTGTTTCTCTAGTTTTTCCCATGGCAATCTCTGCTTATCACATTTCTATATACTCTTCTCAGGTTCTCTCCTTCCCCTTTTCTTCTTCTTCCCTTACTTATTTACTATTTTATCCATCAGCATCCCATGAAGTTTAGCCACATTATCAACGAAAACAGTGGCTACCTTGGTTTCAATGAACGGATGGAACAATGTCACAAAATGACTATACTTGGTAAATCTATCTACCAGCACAAATATGGTTTATTTGCCATTGCCCTCAATGGATGGATGTATTGGTATTAGTATCGGTTGTGACCACATCGGCATTAGTCATTTCAAGTTCACGTATCAATATCAAATGTATTTGATGAAAAAATATTCTTGTATGTCTTCTTGGTAGAAGCTATAAAGATCTCTAAATTATGAATTTGCAGGCTTTATGCAGTGCAGTGAAACATGTGGGTCTACTGACTTCAATGAACTAGAAATGTTAGAGAGGCAATTCAAGGATGGCCTTCACTCAGAAACTGCTAATTGTTTGTTATTAATATGGAATTGCTTATACAAGTACTATTACATGCCCATGTCAAGATGTTCTTCAGTAGTTGGTTTCATTGTTTTGCTTGGACTATGTCTTGCAGCTTATGTGGAGTTTACCGGGAGCATTCCACGAGGTCTATAGGAATATTGGGAACCATCCTTAATATTGATCCAAATTCATTCGTGGAGTCCATCAAGAAATGGTTGTATCCTTCCCCAAA
>JAOVVI020010626.1:0-13002 GCA_028571085.2 Nepenthes alata
AAATTCTTGAATATTAGTAAAATGAAAACAAAATCTCAAATCTTCCAATAAATCCACATTCATGCACGACTAGAACAAATTGGGAAAAGTAAAATGACATGTATGTATATTAAAATGTCAAATGTAAGTAAAAATAACTAAAAATGAAAACTAGCTAAGAATAAGACATAATGATACTTGCCATAACCTCCAACTAAATAGATATGACAAAACGATATTTCAAACTACCTCTTCCTCTCTCTTCCTTTTCATTCTCTTTCTCTCTCCTCTTCCTTCCTGCACAAAATGACCAAAAGAATGCTTGTCGGGCCTTATATAGTCAAATCGATGCACGAGTACCACTCAGGTGATGCGCCAAACCCTCTCTACATGCAAGCACCGCCTCAAGCGCTCCCCAAACATGACCCCAAGGGAAATCAGTGCTTGAGTGCCACCTCAAGTGCTCCACGGGTGCTACACAATCTAGAATCCACACTCAAATGTATGTCGGGCATGTCTCAGACACCAATCTACTTCCATACTCCAAAATTTGTTCAAATCCACATTATACATTTATTTCTAATATATCCAATTTAATCTAAAATAAATTGATATTACCAAATCAAATCAAACAAAAATTAAGTATTACAACGAATCTCCTTATTAACATCTGGACTCTCTCCATAGTTCGAGGTGGATTCATATGTAGAACCGCTATTACTTTTTTGGGGTTCACCTCAATTTTTCGATGAGACGCTATCAGCTTAAAGAATTTTCCAAAAGTTATTTTGAACACACATTTAGTTGGGTTTAACGTTATTTGGTACACTCGAAGCACCCTAAATGCTTCAAGTAGTTAGACTAATTTACTTTTGACGAACATGTTGACCACATATATTTCAACATTCCTTCCAATTTGTACCTTAAACATCTTATTTATTAGCATCTAATATATTACTCCTGTATTTTTTAGGCCGGAAGATATGACTTTATAGAAATATGTTCCCTGATCGATCATAAATAAGATGAGCTCTTCATCATTAGGACACATCTGGATCTAATCATACCTTGAATAGGTATTAATGAAAATTTATAGCTCGTGCACAGATATTGAGCCTACCAGTAAATTAATCATTGGTAGTTGAAAGTTGTCTTTCACACATGCCTTATTCACATCGATAAAATCAACACACATTTGCTATTTTTTATTACTTTCTTTACAATCACTACATTCGATAGCTGATTTAGCTACTGAACGTCTCTTATGAGGCCTACGTCGATAAGTGTTTTGACTTTTTCTCTTATGGCAATGAATTTCTCTATGGAGCAATTCCACCATTTTTGCTTGACCGATTTATGTTAGGATTATGACTAAACTTGTGGATCATCATCTCAGTCAGAATCCTGACATATCTGCCAGTGTCCATACAAATGCATTTGAGTTTTTCTAAAGAAAAGTTATCAGCTATTCACATAGTTGACCCAGGAGAGAACTTCTGATCTACCCGCATTTCTCAAGCTCATTCGGATCTAACGAAATTCAGTCAGTTGACTCACTGGATTAACCTTGTTGTAGGGTTACTTTGTCTCAGAGGTTAAAATTTTCAATCAGTTGATTTGGAACGGTCTGATTGATTTAAGTAATAGGTTCGACCAGTGATTTGGTCACCTAAGACCTCTCTTACTCCACATGATGTTATGAACTTCAGCTTTAAATGAGGAATTGACGTCACTACTCCGAACGCCACCAAGTAAGGTCACCCCAATATGGTATTGTAGTTTGAAGGTAAGTCCACTATTAGAAACGCTAGTATTCAAGAGGCTATCTTTGGATACGTTTCTAATGTGATTTCCAACTCAATGGTTTTTTATACTGATACGGGTTCATTGTCCAACTCATATAAAGGTCCCTGGGTTGGCCTTATTTAACCCTTTTTTAATCCGAATTTAAAATAGGTATCACGGTAAAGTAAATTCCTAAAACTTTTATTACCAACGAAAACTAATTTCAATTCATAATTAAGAGTATCGTCCAAAACAAATGTAGATACAGCAAAAGAGTCAGAATAAAAAATTACTACATGAGTTATATTATCGTTACTAAAACTAATGACATCATTCCTTATTCTTAACCTTTATTTTTTATTGTTGGAAGTTTTTTCTCACGGTGGTCTAGAGTATTACTTCTGAGTGATCTTGTCAATATCAAATTTATCATTTCGGCTGCTACCTGATTGTGCGATTGTTCTTGCTATCCTACCTTGTCGTTATTGGCACTCTCGGGAGCTTACCCCAGGTCTTTTACGAACTTATTGAGATATCCTCTCTAAATGGGGGTCTCAATCTCCTTCTATAGAATCTGGCAGTACTTGGTGTTATGAACCAAAGATTAATAGTAGAAATAGTACTTTGACTAATATCCTCCTTTTGATTTTTTGACCTGTTTGAGCAACTTTAGGAATTTATCGTTCTAAATCTGTATCATGACATTTGTTCGAATGTCATTTAAAGGACTTAAGTTCAAAGGTTTATACTCCCTTCTGACTCTCGATTTCTTTCTTGGTTGCTTTCTGGGATCTCGAGCGGTGGAAGTATCACCGTCTCTCTTTTTTCACCAATCGATCTTATGTGATGGTCTATTTACTCTAATCTCTTTACTTTATTAGCCTCTTCAGTGGCGATATACGCTCGGATGATTGTCTCTATTTCAAAAAAGGTATTGGGTTCTTACTGAACCTAATATTTAAAAAATCTACTTGATTGCACAGTCATCATGAAAAAATTTAACTTTATCTCATTGGTTAGTTTTGATATTTCGTAGGCCTCTGCATTGAACCTGGCTAAAAAGCGTTTTAGATTTTCATTTGGTCATTTCCATATACGAATAAGGTGTCACGACTACTTTTCTTCTTTTCTACTGGAGGCAAACTGTGATAATAAATTATCATTCAACTCCATGAATGTTCAAATCAAATTTAGTGCCACCCGATAAAATCAAATTTGGGCATGTCCTTTAAGAGTTAATAGAAAATAGAGACATAACGCCAAATCATCTAAGTCTTGAAATCCTAGTAAGGTACGAGAATGATCTAAATAGTTCATAGGATTAGAATTTTTGCCATAAGATTCTAGGGTTGGTATTTAAACTTGAGAGAGAGTTGATATATCATGATCTTCCTTGTATTTGACCTACTTAGTTTGGCCGAATGTCTATCTTTGTTTTCTTGGAACAACTATCATTCAATCTTTTTGATTCTCTCCTCCACTTGAGATGAAGACGCAACCCTCCTTGCATTGAGAAACATGCTCAACTCCGAATGGTTTGACAAAACATGTGAGACTTATCGGCTGTTGGCTTTTCTCGGAGGAATACTACATGAAGTTTCATGGCATGCCGAAGGTTTTCTAACATCTCGAAAATAATGCGCGTTTTGCCATTTTGAGATTTCCTCTCACGTTCCAATATTTAATTTTCCTTCTAACCAAGTTTGAACCCTATCACTCAAGGCTTCTCGGGCTTTGAGATCTTTAAGTCCTCCTTAGATTGTTGTATTCCCCTCCAGTTCTTCCTTCTAGATGCAGAAGTTTGAGAATTTGAGGATTGAGCCCCTAGAGGGTATCCCTCCAATCTATTCTAAGGGAACTTGAAAACTTTGGACATTGAGTCAACATGGGCCACCAACATTTCTAAAATTACATTTGTGATTGGATGAGCATTTCCATGGATATCCTTTGTTGAGTCGTCGCCATAAGAAATGATATCTTTAAGTGGCATGCTTGACTGAACTCTAATATTGACCATGTTCTCGCGTCAAATGAGTGGCTTGATTTTCCTGTTCCTACCAACAATGGCAACGATGCATTTTGAGGATCTGGATTGTTGCATGAATAAATGACTTGATTGTTCCGATTAAATATTTGAATACAAACGAGTCTGATTTTGGTAGTTATGAATCAGAACCCTATATACCATAATAAAATAAATTAAATATAAAAGGTATATGGGATTCGCTCATCGGTATATCCTCTAACGCTCAAATTAAAAATATTTCTAATTAATATGGAAAGATACAAAGAAATGAAAATACTGAGAATAAGAGATGATAGAGATGGGTGTATGTTTAGTAGGCTAAGCTTCTTTTTTGTACTCATCTAATTAAGTAATATTTTTTCTCTTCTTCCTCTTTCTTTGGGGGAGAGATTTTATTTATAAATAGATGTACCATTTAATTAAACAGTAATTAAAATCGATACATGTTTATGACACCACTTTAGATCAATGGTAAAAGGCGTCACTAGCAGTGTGTAACGACAGCATCTATTTAATGATATGACCACTTGATTTTCAGGTATAGCGCCGTTTTGATCGCTCATTATGATTTTTAAATATTTGGTTATTCAGACTATACGCATTTCATTCAGGCATTTAAGCACCATTGCTAATAGGTTATGCGGCATTTTCTATTAGCTCATTAGCATTTGGACTTTTTATCTAACTGAATATTTGGCTGACTCATTTTTTATCGTACCCATCAAATTTTATTATCATTTATTATTAAACTATTATTATATAAATATGATTATTGATGGGTAAACCCATAGCAGGTAGGCCCAATAAGAAAAATGACCAAAATCTAAGAAAATCCATAGCATGTAGGCTCTAGTGTGGAGGGCCAACTAGGCAGCCAACACGCTCCCTCAAGATGGTCAACATCTTTGTTAACCGAGAGCACTATAGTAGTAGACCGAGAAAAGGTAAAAATCTTATATGGGCCAGGCCAAATTTGGTAGACATTTCCGTACACGACAAGTAACGGTCCTTTTTCTAATTTAGCGCCTTCCTTGAAGTCAATCTCCACTAAAGAGGGTATCAACAGATTCGACGTCCTTCCCACGATGAAGGTATCAGATTCTCTCTTTCTGCCTACAATAGACTCTAACAGTAACATGAACGTAGAAGGAAGGCAAATAATCTGAATAACCATTACCCGCTCAGAAAGTAAATGATCCCAACAAAATACACCAGTCAAGCCTTCCTACTTAAGGAAGGCCGCCCAACACTGTGCAGGGATTGTGCCTTCTTGGCCAAAGGAGGTCGCCCTGCTCACCATCTATATAACTCCATAAAATCTCCATTCTGCGGGGGAAAAAGAAAGAATAAAAAAACAAAACAGAGAACTACGACGGAGAATCCCTGAGCATACTAACGCTCGCTCCTAAGCAAACAATCGCTTACTATAATAATCCTACACCAAGCCTTCAGATTCCATAGACTTCACTCACTCCCCGAGCACCGTCCTTCAAAGCTTCCACGCTTACAAAATTTAGCTTCCCGCTTGTTTCCCGTGAACATTGAGTCGAAAACTTGTACTCTCGATGAGCCGCAGGAACGTCTCTTACATCTAAAGGCGAACACTCCTTCCTACCTCAATCTCCCTCTCTATCTCAACTCTCATTTTCAGTTACCTTCTTATAATTCGAAGGTTTATTGCTGACTTGAGTATCAGAGTGTCTTCGGTGGGATAACATTCTGCTGACACCTGACCTCTTGTTTATTATAGTGGTGTGTAGGGTCCAGACTCGATGAATGGAGCCGGATCCAGACGTCCCATTCGACTCTAATCTGTTCGAAATCAGATCCACGTACGCATCAATTATATTTTATAAATTTATAAAAATAATAAGTTTATAATTATATATTTTTAAAATATTATTATATAAGTATGATGTGTACCTAGATCCGACTTCAAATAGATTCGGATTCGTTTAGATTATTTGAACCGGCTCCATTCATTGAGTTCAAATCCTTCACGCCACTAAAATAAACAAGAGGTTAGTGTGTCGGCGAAAGATTATCCTACCGAAAATACTCTAACGCTCAAGTCAATAAAGCCTTCTAAATCAATGAAGGTACACTGGAAAGCAAGAAAAAGTGAGAGAGTTGATTAGTCGGGAGTGCTGACTTGTCAAGAACATGAGCGATCGCTTCCTACTTACAGAGAGCGGGAGGAAGCGCCGTTTTGAAAGCATGGAGACTTTCAAAAACGACTCCCGAAAAGCCGATTAGGTCTCCAGGAAGCTGGAGACCTCGGGTGAGATTTGGAGGATGAACGCTTGGAAGAGTGGGAGAGACGATGGGCCTCTGTCCAGTACTCTATAAACGTTCGTGGATGCCTTTCTCAGTCAAGGCTTGCGTAAGCAAGCTTGTCGGCGTAGGAGTTTGTCTGTCAGTGAGCAAGAACGTGTAAGATAGAACGTGTAAGCAGGAACTTTTCTATAAGAGTTTTCGTGTGTCAGTCAGAGCGTCTTCCCGAATAAGAATTCTAGGGTTTACTTAAAGGTTGGCAGGGTGATCTCCCTTGGTTGGAAGGTGTGATCCCCTGCGTTATTCTGGTCGGCCTCCATTCCTCAGACGATGCTAGTTGCCAA
Organism: Nepenthes alata; assembly: GCA_028571085.2. Lineage (NCBI taxonomy): Eukaryota > Viridiplantae > Streptophyta > Magnoliopsida > Caryophyllales > Nepenthaceae > Nepenthes > Nepenthes alata. Next base: position 6,409 of record JAOVVI020010626.1, read on the forward strand.
AATGGCAGAGATAGCTTCCTTCCACGGTGGTCATTGACTTTCCAAATTGTTCACCTTTATTCTATATATTTTACCGTTTAAGAGCCCCAGTTGGTAGGAGATTAGAAAAATATGGTGCCTTCCTTATGAAAAGGGCGCTGATTTTGTCAATGTCTATTTTGGGTGTCGGCTGAGATCGTGAAAGATGCTGGAAGAGCCGTTGCTGGCCGTATGATGGATCGTGGGCTCAAGTGGGCCAGGCCCATAAAAATCCTTTGTTGGGCCTCCCGCTACTGTACATCCGATCAACGCTCGAGTTGACCATCTGTACACGAGTTTACCATCTGCTGAGGTCTGGATGGTTAATGCTGGCGTTGACTGTCTTGGGCCTTTCATAATTTCGGCCTGCGTCTCCTGTTGGGTCGTTTTTGAATTGATCATCCAGCAGGCCATTTTAGACCTCCGTTGACATTGGGTTAGCCGATTTTCGGTATACCCATCACTAGCTCCCCATGTCGGTGGCCAGAATTTTTGCTTCCGATATGTTCATGATGGGATATCCCTCACTGTCATTCGTCATTTGAGGATCCCAGAAGACTCTATGAAAGGCGAAGAGGAAATTTTGATCGGAACCGTTAACCGTCTTTGGTCAGTTCCGGAGAAGTGTGTTGACTGAAGCTGTTGACCGTCTTTGGTAAGTTTCAGAGAAAAATATTGACCAGAACGGTTGACCATTTTGATCAGTTTTGGAGAAAAATATTGACCAGAACTGTTGACCGTCTTTTATCAGTTTTGAAAAAGAATGTTGACCGAAACTGTTGACCATTTTGGTCAATTTTGGAGAAGAATGTTGACTGGAACTGTTGACCATTTTTAGTCAGTTCTGAGGGTTTTAAGGAATTTTTTCCATTCAAGTTTCCCTCCATGCTTCAAAGTTCTTCTACGCCTCCGTGCTTTCGTATTCATTGTCTCCGAATTTTCTTCTCCAGAAACCCTAGCCCTTCCTGCAAGCCATGGCCTCCGTCGCCGACATTATCTCTATCCTCAGAGAGGGTGACGTTAAAGCACTGTGTGTTGAGTTTAACATTCTGAAGGATATCACATGCAGGATCCTGGGCAAGGACGACAGAGCCTTTTCTCCACCGACAGCGCACATCATGGTATATGAGGCCCACCTGAGGAGCGGCTTCTGTCTTCCTCTGTTGGATGACTTGTTATCCATCTTGCAAGCCCTACAAGTCCCAATCTCTCAACTCCATGCCAAAGCCATCCGGCATATCTATACCCACTGTATTTTCCTTCATAGACATTTTAAGAGGTTGAGGATGTCGACGGTGAAGGGCCTTTTCAAAATAAACCAGAGAGGCGAATGGATATCATTCGTCCCCTATCCTGGCCTAAAAATAAACACTGCCATTTATGACTCGCTCAAGAACTGAAAGAACCAATTTTTTTTCGTGAGGGTGGGGGCAACCTGGCCCCTTGCGAAGGACAGGGGCTAGGTGTCGGAGGTGTATACTGGGACACCGTCTGTGGCGGAGACGGCGTCCTTGGAGTGGTTGACCAAGTTGGTCAAGGAACACCTCGTTGACTTCAAGAAGGACTTCTTGGTTTCTAGGACGGAGACCAGGAAGGTAAACTGGGACCGCCTTGCTCGGTTTAAAAGCCACTGCCATCAGCAAGGATGATGCGGCCGGAGGATTCCAAGGGTCTGCTCATTCGTCTTCGGCCTACTGATGAAGGATTTATTGGCCCGTTGCCCAAGAGGGTGCTGGAGATGCCTTCCTCGTCATCGTCCTGCCCTGATTATGTCACTGTCGGGATCTGCAGTGGCCATGGTAGTACTACGGGCATGGAGAAGAATTATGAAGATTGGCCAGTGGACTTGGAAGAAAGCGTCATCCTGGCACAGCCCGCGCCGCAAGCGGCTCCTCGAGTGGTGTTGATATAGTCCTTTACGGAGCCCGCTTGTGAGCTAGTGGTGGAGGCGTGGGAGCCATCCGTTAGCTCTCCAGTTGTGCAGACTCCTACCATGGAGCTAATGGTGGAGCTCGATCCTCCAGCAGCTACTGCGGAGGCTGCAGTTGAAGAGCCTACGGTCGCTATGGATGATACTGATGAGCTGTTGGATAGCATTCTGGAGGAGGCTGCCACCAGCTCGGCTCGAGAGGATGTCGCTCCTGGTCCATCACCGCCTGGGCCAGGTCTGGAGGCCAGGCCTGACAGGCCCGCCAGGAGAACTACGAGGTACAATTCTTAGTGATTGCTTCCACATACTTTCTCCTATCCCGGATTTCTAACTTACTTTTTGTTTATCTCTTGTGCATGCGTCGAGGCTAGTTGCTGCAGTTATCAAGGTGGTGGAGCAGCGAGACCGGGTGATCGCCGATAGGGAGGCGAAGATCGCCTGGCTGGATGCCAGGCTGGCTGCTTCAGGGGGGAGCACCGCGAGGAGACTGCTGCCTTGAGACTCTCTTGGCAGGAGTGGAAACGGAGAATGCCAATTTGAAGGCCGATGTTGCTCGCCTGAAGGAGGAGGACGATCGAGACAAAGCACGCATCAAACGACTTGCCGGGCGAGTAGTAACCTTAGAGAACGACCTCAGTCTCCGTGTCCATCCCCACAAGGTTGAGGGCATGATGCACGTGCGGCGGTTGGAGGCGGTAAACGTTAGTCGGGTAATACGCGGTTGGTCGATCCCGACTTCCCCGTTGAGCTCCTCAACCTAGCCAACAGAGCGACGCAGCATAGAGACGACCCCATGGGGGAGCCCCTGGATAGTCAGAGGCATCCGCCGCCCCCGTAGTCTTTTGTGTTGTATATTTTTGGGACCTCTTTTGTATTTATGTAATTTGTAACACATTCAGAAGCAATAAAATAGAAGTTCTTTCAACTTTGCGTCCATTTACTTTTATTGTCTTTTGTACTTGCATGTTTATTGCATTGGGCGACCAACTTGGTTGGCCGGCTGCCATTGCTGTATTGCCTAAGGAGTAGAGTCCTTAGGCTTTACGGGCAGTTGTGTTAACCAGCCTGGTGGGGCTGCTCAAGTGATGACTTGGATGGCCAACGTTGGAGAAGGATGCTTCTCCCTTCGACCGTAGCTAACAAATCATGTTATCTCCTCGTAGAGGAGGTCGTTGCGTATGCTGTGTAAGCCCCCTAAAATTTTGACCATTATCGGGCCACTTGGATGACCAAGGTTTAATACGATCGCAATGGGCTGCCTGGATGACCAAGGTTTAATATGACTACCAACGGGCTGCTCGGATGATCGAGGTTCATATTAGACCGCTTATGGGCCACCTGGATGACCAGGGTTTATACTAAATTACTTATGGGCCATCTGGATGACAAGGGTTTAAATACGATCGCTAATAGGCCGTTCAGATGACCGAGGTTTAAGTTTGACCACTTATGGGCCGCCTAGATGACAAGAGTTTATTAACGAGATGGTGAAAACCCTCTCGACTTATGGGCAGTCTAGGTCAGGATACCTTTAAAGAAAACACTATACATGTGCATGGAAAGTATGCTAAGTAAATACTTATTTTGGCAAATTTTAAAACAAGCAAGCGAATGTACACAATAATGCAAATGCGTACCTGTGTCTTCTACTGGAAGTAGCGTCTGAGGTGGATTACGTTCCACGTTCGTGGAACCAATTTCCCATCCTAGCTCTGGAGTTTTAGGCTCTGTTTCGCAGGACGGCGGAGACGAGGAAAGGCCCTTCCCAATTAGGGGAGAGCTTATTGCAGCCGGCCAGCTTGCCTGTGGCCTCGATGCCTCGTAGGACCAGATCTCCCACATCAAATCGTCGTGTCTTAACTTTTTTGTTGTAATATCTGGTGATTCAATGTTGGTAGGCCATTGTCCGTACTCTGACGGTGTCGCGGGCTTCCTCTAGCAAGTTTAGGTGTTCCCCAATTTTTTAGAAGTTAGCTAGTGGGTCGAAGGACTCCACCCTAAGACTTAGAAACCCGATTTCAACCGGGATTACTGTCTCAGTTCCATAACAGAGAAGGGCGTCTCGTGCGTTGGTTCCTTTGGGGTTGTTCGATAAAACTAGAGAACGGAAGGGAGCTCATCCACCCAAAAGCCCCATATGTCCTCCAGCTTAGTTTTTAACCCGTGGAGCAGCGTCCGATTTGTGACCTCCACCTGTCCATTTACTTAGGGGTATGCCATCGAAGTATGGACCAGCTTGATGCCAAGGCTGGCGCAAAACTTGGTGAAGCATTTTCCCGAGAACTAGGTCCCATTGTCAGTCACAACGACCTCAGTGACGCCGAATCTACAGACGATACTCTAGCAGAGAAATTCTAGGGCGTTATCTTTGCTAGTGAGATGGCCTCGACCCATTTGGTGAAGTAGTCGATGCCTACGATGATGAATTTCTTTTACCCCATGGCAATGAAAAACGGGCATAGAAGATCGAGCCCCCATTGCGCGAAGGGCCAAGGGGCCTAAGGGTCTTTAGATCCGCGGATGGCTGGCTGTGAAGGTTGTTGTGGAGCTGGCAACTTTCACATTTCTTTACAAACTGCAACGCGTCCTTTTTCATCGAGAGCCAGTAATAGCCTTGGCACATGACCTTGAAGGCTAAATTTTTTCCTTCAATGTGCGACACATAAATCCCAAGGTGGACTTCGCCTAAAGCATAGTGAGCCTCTTCGGGAGTTAGGCAGCGAGGTATGGAGTCGAGTAGCCACAGCGATATAACCGTCCGTCAACCACATCATACCAATCGGCTGTGTTCCTGACCCGTTTTGCTTTCTTCACATCCCCTAGCAATGATCCGTCCGTCAGATAGCTAAGGTAAGGTGTCATCCTGTTTTTCGCTTTGAAAATCTGGATTGCCTCTTGTTTCTCAATACTGGGAGCGTTTAGGTTCTCCCGCATATCCCTCGAGTATTATTTTGGGTTTTCGACTGCAGTGGCTCTGGCCAGCTAGTCCGTCTTCTAGTTTTCAGTTTAAGAAACATGAACCAAGGTCAGCTTGTCGAAACCCTGGGCGGCCTCCCTTGCCTTTGCCAAGTGCATGGCCAGGTGAGAGTTGTTCACCTCAAAGCCTCCGTTAACCTGGTTAACGATTAGCTTGAAGTCGCTGTAAACTGTCAGTCGCTTGGCAGAGCATTCCTTAGCTAACCACAATCCGACTAACAGGGCCTCGTACTCGATAACGTTATTGGTTGCCGAAAAATTGAGCCTAAGGGAATATTTCACCTCAAACCCGTCGGGGGTCGTAAGGACATCTCAGCGCCATTGTCTGTGTCCGTAGATATTCCGTCCACATGAAATATCCATTCCGGAACTCCGTCGAGCAGTTTCACACTTTCTTCGGGATGTTCCTCTAGAACTGGGGTTGTAGTTTTAACAATGAAGTCAGCCAGAGCATGCGCCTTTACAACAGGCCTGGGCTGAAATTTGATATTGAACTTACCTAACTCGATAGCCCATTTTACAAACCGTCTAGAAACGTCGAGTTTTTAGAGTATGCTTTTCAGAGGTTGGTCCATGATGACCACTATGCGGTGGGCCTAAAAGTAGGGCCTTAACTTTCACGCTGAGAATATTAGTGCCAAGGCTAATTTTTCTGCGCCCGAGTAACGGGTCTCTGGGCCGGTCAATGTTTTACTCACATAGTAGACTGGCCGTTAAGCGTCAGAGTCTTGGCGCACGAGGACAGAACTGAGGGATGCCTCCGACACCGCCAAGTAAAGGCAAAGTTCCTCTCCACCCTTGGGTGACACTAACAACAGCGGGTTAGCCAAATACCATTTTAGCTCATCGAAAGCTGTTTGGCAGTTTACCATCCATTAAAACCCGTTGAATTTTGTCCGTCTAAGGGCCTCGAAAAAGGGCTAGTACTTGTCACCGGGTTTCACAATGAAGCAGGACAGTGCTGCCAGCCGTCCAATCAATCGTTGGACGTCCTTTACGCTTCGTGGTGGAGCCATGTCGACGAGAGCCTTGATCTTCTCTTGATTTGCTTCAATCCCCTGTTGGGAGATGATGAAACCCAAGAATTTTTCGGAGGCTACTTCGAAGACGCTCTTAACCGGGTTCAGCTTCATGTGATGCTTGCGGAGCACCTCGAATGACTCTGCTAGGTTGCGGATGTGATCGCCGGTGATCTTGCTCTTAACGAGCATGTCATCGACGTAGACCTCCGAGTTGCGACCAATATATTTTTTGAACATTTTGTTGACAAGTCGTTGGTAGGTCACTCCAACGTTTTTAAGTCCGAAAGGTATTACTTTGTAGCAATAGGTGCCCTGATCAGTCATGAATGAGGTGTGTTCCTCGTCCTCTCTCTGCAGCGTCTTACAGTCCTCCGTTGAATGCCCAGCAGAGTGGTGGAAGTCGCAGTATTTCGACTGGTTCCTAGAGTCCTTCTTTAGTGGTTTTAGCCACTTTAAGAACTTCTCTCCGCGGATCTGCATGAGGACATTTGAGTGTGTGTCCGTCAGAGGCGTGAAGCTGGTGGGCCCGTAGTCTCTGCGCTCCGGTGGCCCAAACCTGTGTTGCTTTCGGCGGGAGTGATCACTGCCGCCGTACTTCCTTTTTCCCTTTTCAAGGAACGATCGACGCTGATCTGCCCGCTCTGGGCA
>JAOVVI020010627.1:0-13000 GCA_028571085.2 Nepenthes alata
AAAATGGCAAGCTTGTCCCTAGAACATTGAATGTTTCTCATCTCAAGAAATATTATTAGTAAATGTACATTTGACCCAAGTAAAGTTAGCATGCATCATCCGAAATGCTGGTAAAATGTGTTACATTTTATTCATATAATGATTATTCATTTATCCTTTGTTTATGTGAATGCTTGTTTATTATTTCATAAAATTGTCTGACCTAGGCTGCCCCTAAGTCAGGCGAGGACTCTTCACCTGCCCCTTGAACCATTATTTGGTGGTCAACAAATTTCGGTCATATTGCTAAGCGACACTAATAAGGTCGGATTATAAAACTTGGTCACGATTCAAGGCGGTTCCCATGAGGCCGAAGGCTAAAGCACGAATGTGAAGACCTCCAGTTAAAGGAGATAGTATTGTTAGCCGACCACGGTCCAAAAATTTAGGCTATGATGCCTAAAGTTATGATGCCCGCTGACATGTCCAAGCACAAATAGCTATGTGTGGATGACGACTTTAGTTACTTCCGGAGACTGGCATTGAAGGCTATGATGTCCGGCCAGCCTATAAACCAACACGTGAAGTTTTTGGCAGAGGCTCCCAGGTATCCACATCATCTTTGGAACGATATAGCAAATTTGATCTATTCCGAGTGTTGGTGTTCCTTGGATGAAATATAGAAATGGGAATGCTTGGTGTCACCATCTTAATAATGTGTCGGCAAAGGTCGATACCGTCCTAGTACTTGTGCTCCATCACCTGCCTAATATCGTTCGGATTGATGGAGGACCTGAACTTGCTCTCAAGTCTGGAATTCTAGTCACGAAGGAGAGCATAATTCCTCTTCGACTTGAAAAACTTGTGTTCAAGGCCAGAGATACGTTCCTCCATGACCCTAAACTTCTCCATCTCAATATGGCTCTTAAATAGGCGGTCAGCAGTAGAGACAATACGATGTGCTAATTCTTGAAGTTGCAAAAGGAGGACTAAGTTAGAAATCACATAAAACAAGAAAAGAACTTAGGAGATGCTCGGCTAGTACCTCCTTAGAGAAGGATGAGCTCCCTACGGGAGCATTACTTGTAGGGACCTCCCAAACTTCTTGGATTTCTGGTTTCGGGGGCGTCTACATTGGCCACCTCAATTGCCTCAATGTCTCCTTCAATCAAAATCTCCCCTCAGACCTGTGGCACTGGGCTCAAAGTTAGGTGCTACAGCTGCTCCTTCGGGCACAACTTCCTCCTCAGCCTCAAACATAGGGGCTTCTAGGCATGGCACACCGGCCATCTCAACTCTTTTCTCAGCCTTGTCCTCGTTTTTAGCCTCGGGAACTGGGGGTCGGAAGAGGATCCCTCAGCAATTTCAGTAGCAAGTACTTGGACGGCCACCTTCGGAATGCTGGCCTCCAGAACCTCAACTTGAGGTACCTCTTCATCCTCCCCAGAATGAGTCTCTACTATCCAGGAGGCCCCCTCGACAAAATCAACGAGAAGATTAGGAAGGGGCTCCTCAAACAAAGATGGCTGAGCAGCCAACTCCCCATATGAAGCAAGAGTCGGCGCTGGGATGGGCTTGTCCTCTATACCAGCCTTAGGATCGCCCACTACCAAAGCAACAGGCTCTGAAGGCTCACAGGTCTCTCCAGATCCGATGGCCCTAGATGTTTGGGCCGATGAGGAAGGAATTGGGTCCATCCTCTCCGACGGCCTCTTTGTTCTTACAACTGACCGATGGTGGCCTAGTTGTTGTCAGAAGAAGAAGACCCGGTTGAGGCCTCCTAATGCTTGGGCACCTTTTCAGAGGGCTCATTTATGTGAAGTGGCCTCTGCTTTCTCTTCAACTTCCTTCTAGGGGCCGATAGCGCAAGAGGTGCATCTAACCCCTCCAAAAGGTGTTCTTATTTTGCCCGTGCCAGAGATTCAGCCAGCAGCCATCGATTCTTCTTATTCTCATTAAAAGAGCCGTTTTTTTCCTTGATGAGATCTGCCTGCACCTTCGCCAACTCCTTATGCGCAAGCACTTTGGTACTAAAAGATGCCGTAACTCGGCCCCATTCATTGGAAAGCCCCCATCCAGAGGGCGTCGCCAAAAAGAAAAAATGATTCTTGCACCGTTTAGTTGAGTTGGAGTTTCCCCCGCACGACACAAAATCAGGATGGGGAGAGATTGAAATCCAATCTGCTCCATGGTGGAAACAAAAGATTACCTTAATAGCCTTGGGTATGAAAATGCACATAGAAACCAGATAACGAACGGCGTTGGATTGCAATCTTGTAGTCGGAATGTGTAGAGCCACCATGATCTTATATAACTCCAGTGCCATTGGAAAACGCAGCCCTCCTTTCAGATGAGTCTCATACACCGTAATATATCCCTCATCAAGCAAGAGATATACCAAAGAGTCTGGAATTCTATACCGAGCATGAAGGTAATCGACTTTGGGTGACATAAGAACCGACTAGATGTCCTTAACTCTGAGTGCCATTGAAGGATACTAAGAAACTTTGAAATGAGGAAGGAAATAAAGAAGTGCATAGAACAAAGAACAATAAAGTTTAAGGAGTGCGGGAATAAAATATTTAAAGAATTGAAAGCAAAAGCCTTTGAGGTTAAAACGATGTCGTAGAAAAGAAAATCAAAAGAAGCTCTTCATCATGGCCGTGATACGTGTCAACACCCTGTAGGTCATCAATCGCCCAAAGCCAGTAATGATGATTGGTATGATTCTAAGACGGCACGAGACTTGAAGAGGCTCGCATTTAATGTTGTAGCTGGCAGCACAAATGAAGCTCGTCGGACTGAGAGTCCTCATCCAGCTAGCCAATGAAGTCTTTCGGATTGGAAGCACTTGTTTAGACAACTAATTATTCTCGAATATCATATCCGAAGGCTAAATTTCAAGTCTCCTGCCATGGGGGTTAGTGATGGGTATAGTTGTCACCAGCCCAGGAGGAAGGTCCGTACAGGATTCGGCCCATAAAGCCCAAAGAAAACAGATGAGCCCTTCGATATATTCAGGACAGTCCACTTCCTATGCAGGCACCAACTCTAACCGATCAGAATAGATAACTTTCTTCTTTTATCCGAACAACTCAATGTAATTGGTTGCCAGTCAAGAACCATCGGACGAAGGGCATCTTCTTATCGATCTGGACAGTTCTACGAGCAGTTGACGGAAAGATCAACCGCCCCTTAACTATATTTATATCCCTCCTTCCCAACAGGAGGGGAGAGAACGGACACCTAAAAGGATAAACAATAGCAACTCTCAAGACGTTTTTCTTTAAACACATCTCTATTTCTTCTTAAGACGCTTTCTATTGAGCGCACCTTTCTAAGAACCTTTTATATAAACATTAGCACTCTCATTTTGCATCATCTTTTTCTCTTTCAACAAAGAAAGACGATTGATTTGAGCGTCGGAGAATAAATTGGGGGGTGAGTCTTGTCAATCATTTGACTTTTTGTTTATTGTGTTGCACAGAACCCAAATTCGAAATATACAAAGACCGGACCCACTTCAAATCGATCAAACCAGACAAATTGGTTCTTGACTCCCTAATTCATATAGTAATCCGGATCTGAGGACGCAACAAATATTATTTGCATTAAAATATCAACTTAACAACTTTAAAAATTTTACTATATTTAGACCAATATTTTGACAACAATGTTTGCACCGAAATATAACATGCAAGATTTATATCAATTCTTATTATTTTCATCACGTATAAGAAAATTTCAACATCTTCTTACATAATTTTCTCGTGCATTCTGACCTTGTATTTACAATATACTTTCATGTAATTTCCAATAATTTCATAATTAACAGATACAACACTACCATTACACAACCCTATATTTGAATCCCATCAAATAACTCAAAATTTCGTCACCAAACTTTGAATAACACCTCTTGGCCAGCCCCTTTTCCTTATTCCTCCATAACACTAATATGCAATGATAATTTCCACCGTACAACAACAAATTTCAACATGTAACCATATATTTCAAATATCTATCTCATTATTTTCTCATTTCCAACAAAATATAAAAACCTGTCAAAATATACAAAGATTGAGACGAAGGATGTGTAGATTATGAAACTACTTAACTAATTTTGTTCGCCAAACTTACTCCTCTTCGTCTCTCTGCCTCTCCGCCCCCCCCCCCACTCTCTCTTTCTTCCTTCTCTTGCTTAGTGCTGATGCAAAAATTGGAAGCCAAAGGCTTATTTTGCCTTAAGATATACTAATTTCAAGCTTGCCACCTCCTCATCCACGTGTTGAATTTTTTTCATGCATTAGGACTCCTGAAAAAGTTAGAGCTTCTGTCACTTCTCACTTGCTCATTAGCCAGATCGCCATTAGATTAATTAGGAGGAATTAATCTAATGCTAATTAAATAACTAATTGTTATATAGAGTAAGCATTCAACTATTAATTCATATAGCTCCACTTGAACTCTCAAAAACTACAAGATAATAATTCTAGAATTATTTAAACCTCTTGTTGGGTAAATATATATAAACATATTCAAACACATCCTAACCAACTACTAAGTTCAACTTGAGAATAAAATATTATAACTTTATTCATCCATTTAACCAAAATAACAAATATGAAAAATCTGGATATTACACACTACCATAGTTGTTTTGTAACTTTTTGGTGCTCTAGTGCTCATGCATCATTTAACGTGGAGAAGTTGTTACTATGCTCTGAACACCATTCCTGTAACATTTATGGAGTACATGTTTGTTTTAAGTTCTTTAGGTGGGGCTAGGTGTTTTCTCTGTGGGGGTGCTGGATGCTTTTTTTTTTTTTTGGTGGGTTTCCTTTAGAAAATTTAATGCTTGTATCTCATGTGTCTTTGGGTGATTGGTGCCCCTAGGTGGATCATATGGATTGAAATTTGGCAGCCCAGACGGTGGCTTTCCTTCTTCCTATGCAGATCCTTATGGGACTCGTCTGGTAGGAATCCTTTGTTTCTGGGAGCTCCCTTTATGTTTCTTCTGTGATTTGTTTCGTAAAGCCTATTTTGTCTCCCAGGGTGCTGCTGACAAAGCTTCTCTTTATGGTTCGGGATCTTCTGGGTGGGGTGGAATTGAGAAGTCTCGTGCTGGACGCCGTTGATGCATGAACCCTGTTTCTGAACTGCAAGAAAGGGGTACCAATGGAAGAGCTGGAGTTGGTAGATTATTTGTCTGCTGGCCACCTGGGTAGTCTTTAATAGTGTCTTGAAACTGAAATGTGACAGCTCTGCTCTTATTTTGCTTCTATTAAGGTAGTTGTAGCGTCTATTGCATATGCGCAACATTGAGTTTATGTTACTATTTAGGCATGTTTATCACTGTTGAAAAGTAATATGTGTGTTTCATGTTATCTCCTATCTTTTCTGATGTTATGTCTTACCTGGGCATGATCTATTTGAAATCATTCTGTAGCTACTTTAGAAACTGGTGTCCCTTTTAGAGTGAATGAGTAGCTAGTCTATGAGGCTCTTGCATTGTTCCATGGAGAGGGTTGGACTTACTGTGCTGTCATTGTGGTAGTTTCTCAAATTGGAACCCATGACCTCGAGGTTGTAACACAAACTTGATTCTTTTGTATGTGCTTGCACTTGCTATTAGACTGAATCTCTACATAAGTTTGTTTTACTTAATTGAGGAGAAATTTGCATGCCCAAACATAATTGAGGTTGGAGCTTGTGGCCTGTGTCTTTGATTTTGATGCCTGATTCTTTGGTTATTTGGTTTTTTCGGTTTGGAGAGTTCTGTACTGTGGGAATGTAAGGTTTCTACTATGGACAGTATCAGTTGCTTTTATCATGCCCTTCCTATTCACTTCAGTTAGATGAATGCAAACAATTGAAAGCTTTCCAGAACATACATCTGGATACAATAGACGTGCTGAAACATTTTTGAAAAACGTATCTGTTCTTGGGCAATGATAGGAACTGGTACTCCAGTGTTGCTCAGCTGATCAGATGATGTTGTTATACGCAAGGCATCTTTTTCTGGTCTGCAGTTTAAGTTACTTATGGGAGCTGACTTTTAATGCAAAATCATCATGGTTACAACTTTATCTCTTATTTGCCCCACAAACTAGTGGTTTTCTTTTCAGGGAGGGGTGAGATGATTTTTTTTTTGGAGAAAACTGGTTGGTATTCACTTAATTATGCAAAATTCTTTGATAAGTTTTTGCCTCTTGATATGGCTTTTATGGTTCTATTCATTGGTTCCAGCTCTATTGCAGACTCATGGAAGCTTGAATGTTTAGCAGCAATTGCCAAGTGGCATTCTGTAGTGGGAAATTAAGTATTATTTAGGTGGATGAATAATTATTTCTACATTTTACATTTTCTTCAAGATTGCACAACTTTTCATTTGCCATTCCGCGAGCAGCAGCATGTTGATGGAATTGAATAGAGAAGTGGCATTTCCTAAATTATGATTGAACATAAGGGTGCAATGCTGGTTTCAGTTTTTTTGGCGTGACCGTTTCAGCAGGCTATGCATTGCCCACCTGAGATTATGATGTTTTCAGTTTTCAGATATGACTTGTTTAGGCCTTGAGAAATCCTTGATTCTGGGGATCGAATTTAATATGCTGTTGGATTTCAAATTGTGATGCGCTTTTGAAGCTGTTATCTGTGTGATTTAGTGATATACGAATTCTGTTGAAGCATAGATTTTTGCTTATATGAGAAGTCATGACCCAAGTTCATTTGTCAGATTTATAGAATGGTAGGTTTTTTGGAATCAGAATATGGGAAAATATGATATCCAGAGTTCTCAATCTGGCCATGAGTAAGGAGGCCAAATTTTATTGAAGGTGTGAGCCTAACGGGCTGGGCAGTAGATGTATGATTGGAAGAGGTGGCTACCTGATGAAAGAAAGGCCCAATTGTGGCTGCTTGTCCAAGGAGTATGTGGGTGTTCATAGTTTTTTTATTTATTGCTTTTGGTCGATTCAGTTATGTAATTTTGTTTTCTGTCTTCTAAGCAAGAAAGTGGAGTTAACAACTTCTGCAGACTGATTTAGCTTGCTGGATAATTGAAACGAGGGTTTGTGGTGGCATCTATGGAAAGAATATGGCAGAAGAGGTTTTTAATGGGCAAAGATGGTTAGTGTAAACTTGATGTTATGTAGTCATGTTGATTGACTGATATTTTAGATTGATTTTATTGGTATGATATTGATAATCTGAGGGTTAGTTGCTTTGGCCCTTTTCTATTTGTTGACCTACTGAATGGAATTGGTCTTATTGGTGGTTTTGTTGTAAAGTTGGTCTTCCGGTTTTGAAAGCTACCGCTTCACGGATCCATCTATTAGCTAAGGTTCATTGATGATCCCTAGCTACAATCTTGGGAACATTATAAATATTACCAGCTACTCAAGCCTCTTTCCACTTTTCATGAGCTCTATATTCTCTACAGTGTGAACCATAAGTTGGATTTGGTTGTGTTCAGTCTGATATTGGTGATGAAAAGTTTGATAAAACCTTGGTTCTAATGGATTTCCATCTTTCGGATGATGAATTTGTCGCTAAGAATGGATATACCATATATGAGCTGAGAAATGTTAGGTCTTATTAATCCTTTTTGCGGATTCTCAACAACAGCAAAGAGAACAGTGCCCACTAAGAGCCCATCATTTACGGATTGCTCTTCTGCAATGTTATCATTCAACGGTCCAGATAAACTCGCCTCCTCGTAGTGGACAAAGCTTTCATTCGATGAAGATTCGACAAATAACTCTGGAAAGATGGTGGATGTGGCAGGCTACAAGGTGCTGACAAATGATCCGAGCTTCATAGGCAGGTATCCCGTCTCTGTTTTCTATGGTAATATTTGTTTTAGTAGAGAATTTTTTATCATCAAGAACTATATGTTAACATATTCTGAACATTTGAGAATTTCCACTTTCATTATGGTTGATCTGAATTTAGTTTTATTTGTTAGTCAATGTTATCTTCCTTGCTAGTTACTTCTTTTCTGCTCTTGGAATTTGTGAGTGATGAGCTTCTGAGTTTTTACTTAATTGCATCGAATAATAGGAATCTCTTATACAGACTGTTTGGTGAGAAGTTTGTGTTAGGGTGACCCAGTGTCTAAGGCTTTCAGATCGTGGGTTTTTTGGGAGGGTCAAAGTATATGCAGCCTCACCGTTAGATTACTGATGGATTTATTTTGTCAGTTGGATATGGCAATATCTTACCGTTTGATGATAACAGACCTGTTGGATATGGCAATATCTTAGTCAGTTGATGTTTCTAAGCATAAACAATGACCAAGTCATGATGCTGTATTGGAAGAAATTGGAAGCGTTAGATATTTATCATAGACTACAGACAGATTGATCTAGTTAGCCTTGATGATAATTGACCTATTGGATGTGGGGATATCTTAGTTACTAGATGTTCCTCAGTATACAATAAATGACTGGATCACGATGCTTTCTTTGAAGAAATTGGGAGGATTAGCCGTACTGGCCTTACCCTATATTACAAGCTTGATGATAATTGACCTGTTCGATGTGGCAACATCTTAGTCATTTGGATGTTTCTAAGCATATAATAAATAATGGGGACATGATACTGTATGGCAGAAATTGGGAGGGTTAGATCTACACAGCCTTACCCTGGATTATATGTAGATTTATTTGGTAAGCCTTTCCCTAGATTTATTGGATGTGACAATATATTGCTTACTTGATGTTCCAAAGGGTACAATAAATGATCCTGTCATGATGCTATTTGGAGGAAATTGGAAGGGTTAGATGTACGCAATTTTACTCGATATTACATACAAACTTATTTAGCGAGTCTTGATGATAATTGACCTATTGGACGTGACAACATCTTACTCACTTGATGTTCCTAAGCATACAATAAATGACTGGGTCATGATGTGCTATTGTAGGAAAAAGTGGGAGGGTTAGATGTCCGCAGTTTTATCCTTTATTACGTACAGATTTATTCAGTGAGTCTTGATGTTAATTGACCTGTTGGACGCCGTAACATCTTAGTCACTTGATGTTCCTAGGCATACAATAAATGACTAGGTCATGATCCCGTTTTCGAAGAAATGAAGAGGGTTAGATGCACACAATTTTATCCTATATTACATACAGATTTATTCAGCGAGTCTTGGTGATAATTAACCTATTGGATGTGGCAACATCTTGGTCACTTGATGTTCCTATGCATATGATAATGCCTTGGAAGAAATTCAAGATTTTTGGTAGGTATCCTAATTTGTGATGATAGCTGCATGTAAGAGGAGGGTTGATTGTGGAGAGGCTGAGTTATCATCTCCTGAAGTATGCCATTGCTTGGTAATCCAGCCAGTTCTGTAGCTCATAGCATTTGAGTGATGTGTTTAATTGAATATTCAAATGAATGAGACACATAAGCTAGCTATTTGCTGGAAATTCATGTCTGAAATGCAGCAAATTATTTTCACTTTCTCAGGAAAATTTTGCTAACAAGTTTATAAATTTGACTGTAATTGTTCAGTTCATTTCTTCTTGCCGTTTCTTGAGTAAATCTCTGTTTGCAGATTTGGTCAAATGAGATAATCAGTATGTGCAAAGTAACTTGCTTCCAGTATAAAAGTGAGGGGATTATATTTTGTCTGGTGATGGTAAGTGAAGCCTATAGTTTATTGCCCTCACCCAACTTACATTTGAATATTTCTTTGAAGGTTTAGGTATCTTTTGATAGGTTATATGGCCTCATTCCTAGAGGAAATGCAAAAGTGAGTCGAATGATGAACATTTTTCACTCACTCAGAAGGAAGAGGTTTTTAAGCCTAATAGCTCGGTTGAAGTCTTAATTAGTGTGACTATGTGTGCTTGCCAAGCAGGGCAGATTCAAGAGGAAGAGGCTGTTGGCATTCTATTTTGAACATCTTGCTTCTAGCTTTTTGGCAAAGTAACATTTTGTTTACAACTTGGTCTATTGGCCTTTCGTTTGCTATTTTGTAACTACTCAAGTGAATTGGTTGACCAGGACTGTTGATTGGTGGTATGTGGATGGAAGGAAAAAGGCACTTGTGATACATTACCGAGGAAGAATCTGTAAATAAGCCCGGATATTAGATCCTAGAAGTATGTTCTCTCTACTATGAGCAAGTTGATGAGTTTTTAGTTGACATGCGAACTAGAGTATACCACCGATAGTGTTATTTCTAGACTCCTGTTGAGCATAGCTGACTTTTTTACCTTGGAAGGAAAGCATCAGTGTCTTATTTCTAAATTCTATGCCGACAAACTTTGTGCTGCACAGATAAAGAATAATGCTAATATGGATTAGTTAGGGTCATACTAAAGATAAAGAATGATGATATTGATAAATGCTTAAAAGTTGCACCTACAAAAGATAAGATGAAGAAATGATGTTGAAGGTGATCTGAACACGTCAACTGTAGGCAAAATAAAGTACCTGTGAAGAAAGATGAGTTAGTTGTGGTTTGGAGAAATGAAGAGACAGAGAAAGAAAAACTTAGATTACTTCTACACTCGGAGGATATTATACTAAATAGAATAGAATGACGAAAACAAAATCAAATTGCCAACCCCACTTTATGACTTTATTGTCGCATTTCTTTACTATTGGTAGGCCAGCAGCTCAGGAGTATCCCTAAAGGAACTATTCATAGAGCTATAGCAGTGGAGCTTAAGAACAAAGGCTAGCATGATTTTCTCTGGTCATACCTTCAACTATTCCCCTAAATCCACTGAGCCTCCCGGTTTTCGGACGTGTGATCACGAGTTTGATTATGTGAAGCAACTGATGGTCACTTAGCGAGAACCGAAAATCTGCAGAGATTCCTGGGCTCATTGGAGATCTCATGAGCCGGTTCTGTACATTTGCTATTTTTTGCTTATTATACTGCTCTGAACTTGGATCAAGGCATTGAAAAATGATTTAAAATTGCTCATATACTTTAAGGATACTATACTAAATCGTGTGAAATTACAAAAGCTTGTTATGTGTAGCAGACTTAAAATTAAAACTTTGTTGTTGTATATGACGCTTTAACCTTTTTGTATACAGACTCTTATTGCTTTGTGATTATAATTTGTTGAAGTTGAAATTACTTTCCTTGTTCCTACTGATTGCTTTTGCTGTGGTTTTGCAGAGAGAGATAGGTGATCCCCAACCGTCGGATAACATCCTTGGGATTATGAACACAAAATCAGGTACCTTCCTCCTTTGAAGTACTTCAAAGTGAAATGATTTGCCCCCCATCAGGTGGTATGAGCCTATTGCTAGAACATGGATGAAAATATCGGCATCTGTGTTGGTATTCTTTCACAATCATATCAGTGTTGGCCATGTCGGATATTACACTTTGATCAGATGTGCTTCTATAAATCGGAACATGTCATGCAGATGTCAGCTGACGTGTCGGAAACTGTCAGATTGAATATCGGCTGGCATTGTTGATACGATGACATTTCGATTTTGCCATGATATTTGGAAAATAGCGGCGTCAAGAGGGCTAATCCTTCATTTATGAGTGATTGGCACCGGGATCATGTCTATGCACCTGGACCCCATCTCATCTGTCTTGTGGCTTCAGCTTTTCTAAGGACATTGAATGAGCTTGTTTTTTGTTTAAATTTTCCACTAAAATGGTGGATACCGTGGGTCCCGTAAGATTTATTGGAGGTTTTTACCCCCTTTCAAAGTAGTTTCGAGGGAAACTGTAGAATTCCATCCGGAAACTATCTGGCCCGAGGCTTTCAGATTCAGGGCCTGCAGCGTTCCCCACTTGTCGCAATCGTGATCGTCCATTTGAAAATATATGGTTAAAATTTAGCCGCTTTGAAATTCAAATTTTAAAGTCTAGTTGATTTTTTTTAATTATTAAAAAACAGCTTTATCGCAACCATTAGCCGAACGTACTTTAATTTTAATTTTTTTTTTTTTTTGTATTTTTACCCATTTAATAGAAGGTAGAAATTAAGATAATATTTAAATATATTTTTAAATTTTAGCTTTTTATATTGCAAGTACGGGCCTCGATTCTTGATTGGATAAGGTAAGACATATTTGTCGTCTACGTTGTAATAATTGACCTCAAACATCGATATAATAAGAATGTCATATTTTGAAGTGCGGTAAGAAAATCTGGACCGAAGTCGGCGAATTGATGCCGGATTCAGCGGTGGTCTAGTCAACGTACTTATTTGTAAGGTCAAGTGGCATTTTAGTAATAAGTACGTCAGAACGGGTGGAAAAGTGTGCTCGGCACACATCATCTATCCTGCCGACAGTCTCCATCCGTTAGATTTATAAGAATTACGAAATATAAAAATTAAAGTAAAATTTGACACGTACAGAAACGGGGCTGCCGACGAACTGTAAGGAGTAAAATGTCTTTTTGGTAAGTAATCATCGTGTATTTTGGTAAGTAAAAAGAAATTATACGGAATACATATGCCCTGAATATAAATAAATAAATAAATAAATAAATAAATAAAAGTTGTCCTGAAATCTGCCGCTGAGATACCATAAAATTAATGCTTTTTGGTAGCACCACAAATGTAAATTAATATTTAAAATTACTTGCGGTATTTTAAACTCTACCATAATATTTTAATTTTATACTTCAAATATCACACGTGTTTTTCTCGGGATTTTAAATATTAGGGCAATTATCGTGGGTCCCTTGTCGGGGATTAGGGTATATTAGATTAAAATTTGATAATCAAGATTAAAATATGTAACATTTATTAAATATTAAATCTAACATTAAATTTTTTTAAAAATAAAATAACTGTTTAACGATTATTATTTAATATTTAAATTTTAACGGGTAGCAGTGTATGAATGGTATTAATCTGAAGAGTACCTTTGATATCATTTACGTATTAAGGATGATGTGTGGTCATTTTTAAGTGTTAATCATATTTATTTTGATAATTAAAATTCATTCTTATAATATGAAAAATTATTATTGAAATAATATATTAAAATGTTATATTTGTTTTACCTATTATTA
>JAOVVI020010628.1:0-13000 GCA_028571085.2 Nepenthes alata
AGCTCACTTTTATAGCTGTGAGTGATAAGAACTTTAGATGTGACGACGGCGTGTGATGGTAATAAAAGTCTGGTCGTCACAAGAAAGATAAAATATAAAAAGTTGCTCATAGTCCGGGAATGCATTTGCTCACATTCCATGTTATACATTCTATATTATACCCCTATCTCTTTTCCTATCCCATTTGCTTATTTTATATTTTATCTTTATTTATATTACACTTGTTGAGCTTTTAGCTTACCCATGCCACTTTTCTTATCTCAAGATGAGTACGAGTTTATACCCGATAAGGCAAGGTAGAGGATTAGAAGTTGGCTAGGCATGAAGATCTTGGAGGATAGCTTGAAGACTTAAATTTTGTGATTTTGTACCCTATTGTAGAGTATATTATACTATTTTGATGGTCATGTATACCGTTGATGATAATGTTATATATGTAGTCTAACTTCTAATTTATTTAATGGATATAGTTTATTTCACAGGTCTTTATGGTTTAACTATGTATCTAGAGACATCTTATCTAAGCTGACGTCATATCAAGAGTTATGATGTCGGTGTCATATGTTGTTAATTGTGGTATTTGGATCCTGTGTTATTTGTTGTGGTTTATGGATGTGTCGGAGTTGATTTTAGATAGTTTTTTGTTATTGTACAGGATATTTTATAGGTTTTGTATTTGTTTGGCAGCCATTTTTCTATTGGATTTTCAATAGGAAATGCAGTCCATCATAGGTACATCATTTTATATTACACCTAAGATATTCTCCACATATTGTTGGTTGATAGGTAATGATAGGTATTAAAGATACATATCACGTATTAAAGATTATACTTTGAGGTATTAAAAATATGTAATGATAGCTTATCATGTATTGTGAAGTGACATCTTTTTGATGATGGGAACTAGCATGAGATTAATCTTAAGGAATGTTCATCACATCCTAGATATACAAATAAATCTTAGTTTATCTGAAAAGCTCAACGAAGAAGGCTTTTTAATACTTTCCAAAAGAGTTCTTGGGTGATTACAAGAAGCTCTCTTGTGGTAGCACCAGGAAATAAGTTGTCTAATTTGTATGAGTTGTAAGCCTTAATTTTCAACGGCATTGCAAACATAATCAATAAAAGTGAATCTATGAAACTATGGCATAACAGGCTTAGTCATATGAATAAGAAGTACAATTGTCTTGTAAAGAATAGCCTTTTTCTAAAGAAACTGAGACAAAATTGCGGTGTCCCCACTGCATGGTCAGAAAACAATAGAGATTTACCTTTCATTGAAATTTATGTTCAAAAAAGTCAAATCTTCTAGTGCTTGTACATGCCAACACATAAGGTTATTTGAAGGTAAAAACTCTTGGTAGAATACATTATTTCATTACATTTATTGATTATTATTTGAAAAATTATGGGTATATATCTTATAATCGAAGAATTAACCTCTTGATGTCTACAAGAAATTCCAAACCCTAGATAAAAGGCAAATGAGGAAAGATGAAGTGTGTTTGTAGTGACAATGGGGGAGAGTATGTTGGATCATTTGATGGATATTGTCATTCACATAACATTTGATGCCAAAAAGTCCATTAAAGACATCACAATTGAATGACATAGCCAAAATGATGAACTGAACGTTGATTAAGAGAGTTTGATGCACACTTTTGGAGGCAAAGCTATCCGATTATTTCTACGGAAAGTCTTAAGTCCTATGACTCATGCAATTAATCTCTCACCTAGGGCTTTTTTAAATAGTGAATTTTTTGATAAAGTTTAGCTCAACAAGGTGGTGTCATGTGATCACTTGTGAGTGTTTGACTATAAATCTTTTGCTCATGTTCCTAAAGATGAAAGATTAAGGATTGCTGTGAAGATATAAGAGTATATTTTTCTTGGTTATGAGAAAAACAAGTTTGATTACTAGTTTTATGATCTAATGGGAAAAAAAGCTTATTAGACTAAGAGATGTTATCTTCATTAAGGATGAGACTGTTAGAGACATTAGCAACGTCTAATAGGAAGTTCTTCATAGCAACAACTACCTATGTGACATGGATCCTTGCTAATGACATTGTCATCGATTCATATTGATAATGATGTTTTGGATAGTCATATTGTTAAAAGAGACAATGATGTTCTTACCTTCGATGGGATACATGATGTTTATGATGAAGTCCATGATGATGCACCTTACCTGCTATTCAGCTTCAATGATTAATAAAAGGCTGACATGCTTTAACAAGCTTATTGAGTGAAAAATATGTATTACTTACTGATGATATGGAGGACAGTCGCTAGGAGTGCGTCGATACCATGCATGAAGTCTTTGCATAAAAGCTAAACATTTGATTTTATAAAATTACCTAAGAGTAAGAAAGCATGCAAAAACAAATGGATGTTTAGAATAAATTTGAGGAGAGCAATCCAAAATTGAGGTATAAGATAAGATTGGTTGTGAAGGAATTTTAATCAAAGAAATGGCATAAAATTTGAAGAAATTGTCTCCCTCATGGTGAATATACTATCTGTTCAAGTTGTTCTTGGATTAGCCGCTTCTTTAGATCTTAAAATGGAGAAACTAGATATGAGGACAACATTCGTCTGTGATGCTCTTGAGTAGAAAATCTATATGGAACAGTTGGGGATATTTGATATTGAGGGGAAGAACTACCTGGTGTGCTGAAGGGAAAGAACCACATGGTTTGCTGCTTGAATAAGAACTTGTAAGGAATAAAGTAAGTCTCTCGATAATAGTATAAGAAATTTAAGTTTGCTAAGTAAATCACTAAATAATAGTATCAAAAATTTGAGTTTGTTATGGTAGAGAATGGCTATTGAGCGACTACTTTGGACCGTTGCGTATTTATACAAAGATTCTCAAAAGTAGACTTTTTTATCCTTTTACTCTATATCGATGATAACATCATTATAGGGCAAAATTCTTTTCAATTGGCAAGTTGAAGAAAAAAACTGAGCAATTTTTTTGTTGTGAAACACTTGGGACCAATAAAATATATCCTTGGTATAAGAATTTTTTATATTTAGAAAGAGAAAAAGGTATAGATATCTCTATAAAGCTACATTGAAAAGACACTTCAAAATTCACCATGAACTAATCTAAACCAATTAGTACTCCTCTCACCAATCACTTTAAATTAAGTACTTAGCAAAGTTCTTGTACGGAGGAAGAAAAGGATGACATGAAACAAGGTCCTCATTCTTTGGTGGTGGGCAATTTGATGTATATAATGGAGTATACAAGGTTGGATATTATTCATATTATTGAAACTGTTAGCCAATTTATTTTAAATCTTGGAAAGGAATATTGGTTCACTATAGAATAGATTCTCGAGTATCTATTTCATGACTCCGAACCAGAAATAGGTAATAAATAAAAATAATTAAATTAGAATAATTATTTTCTTATCTATAAAAGAAACAAACCCAATTACAACTACCCCAAATCGGGTTAGACTTGATAAATTAAAACTGTTAATAACAATTATGATGCATAATAGTAGATATAGGATTAATCTAAAATATCTATTCAGTCCTTGAAACATTGGCAATAACCTGCTTATTCAAACCTATAAGGATAATAATAGTCCAATATTATAAAATCACAACATCTAATCCGCATGAATCTAATTAATATCATAGTCTAATATAAAACAATTCAAAATAAAAATCCCCAAATGATATAAAGTACAATCAGCAATATATACATCTGTGATAGACCGGCCTTAATCCACCGCATAAAGCTGCCGTCAAGCCTAAAATCCTTGCCTTATAAATTTATTTAATAAATAATACTTAGGTGGACATAAAAAATTTTCTTTTCTTTTACACACAGGATTGCATGAGGTCGAACTACATGAGATACTTACTAGACATTTCAATTTCAGTATCCAAAAAGTAATCACGAAAACATGCTAACATTCATAGATTCTTAAACAGCAGAATAATTTTACAAGTCTTCTCAAAACATCAAAAGGAAATAAATTAAGCTCTTCATTACTCAGCTCCGGCCAGCTATGTCATCTAGCTACAACATTTGGTTCTACTCAACTTTGTCCTCCATAAGCCTCTCATCATCTGAAAAGTTGCAAGAATAGCTACAAAGCCAAGCAAGATACTCACATGCAGAAAATAATAACATGCATATAATCGAATCAAAACAGAGTTTCATAATATACTTAGCATACGAAAATCATCATATCGTTTCTTCTTTATTTCTTATTCTTATTATCTTGTCTTCGGAGAATCCAATAAAACCATTCGTAATTCTTATCATCTTTAGGGACCGGACGGGAGTGGATAACATCGAGGACGAGTTGTGTGTAACCCCACATCCTAAAGTCGTATCCTCTCATTATGCTCCCCGAGGTGGGAGGTAATGCCTTTAACCCGGCATACGGGGTCGTAGTCCAAAAGTCTTATGCCACCAAAAGTTTCCCCCGTGTCCCAGGAGGCAATCCTCGAGTGTCACTCCAATATCCTTCATCTATCTTTAACAGCAAGTTTGATGGAAACTCAGTTCTTAGTTCATGTCCTTTAATGGCCGTTTGTCATAGTTCGTAAGTCATAGAGTTCCATTTGCTGTCCGAATTACATGCATTTTCTTAAAGCTGAAGTTCTTTTCTTAACAGACAGATTTCAAAAGCCGGAGCTCTTTTTCAACGGAAGCCAAAGTTCAAAAGCCGGAGTTCAAATTTCATTAAAATCCGAATTTCTAAAAGTTGGAGTTTAAATTCCATTAAAATCCGAAGCTCTAAAAGCCGGAGTTCTTTTTCATCAAAAGTTCGGAGCTCTTTTTTATTTAAAATCCGAAGCTCTAAAAACCGGAGTTCTTTTTCATCAAAAGTTTGTAGCTCTTTTTTATTTAAAATCTGAAGCTCTAAAACCGAAGTGATCTTTCTTTAAAATTCGGAGCTCAAATTCCAGACACACACATGGCCGGTTTCAAATTCAACTTAGGGCCGGTTTCAAATTCAAGTGCTCATGGCCAGTTTCGAATTCAAGTACTCACGGCCGGTTTCAAATTCAACTTAGGGCCAGTTTCAAATTCAAGTGCTCATGGCCGGTTTTGAATTCAAGTACTCATGGCCGGTTTTGATTTCAAGTACTCATGACAGGTTTCAAATTTTTACATGAAGAAGGCCGATTTTGATTTTAATATGAAGAAGGCCGATTTCGATTTTAGCATGAAGAAGGCCGATCTCGGTTTTAACATGAAGAAGGCCGATTTTGATTTTAACATGCATAAGGGCCGATTTCGATTTTCATGGAACAATTACCGAATACCTTTCTTTTAACAAAATCGGAAGTCTTTTCTTTAAACATGCAATTATCAAAGTTCATATAATCATACTTTAAGTAGAATAAAATCGAACATCATGAATATCAGGGTTTTTAAACATGCAATTAAGAACGATTCTTCCTTAAATCAAAGGAACAGAATAAACATCATTCATACTGAAACATAGTTACATAAATATATCAGATATACTACCATTGTAAACATGCATAATCATGATCTTAAAACAAGGGTGAGTACTCTTGCCTAGATTTCTTCTACTTTGCATTGATCTTTTGGCCTTCCTTTACTAGAAACTCTACTGCATGCCTCTTTCTCATTTTTCTAGTTCTTATTTATAATCCTTGGGTCTGATGACCGTCATAAATGATTGGCCGTCATTAATGATTGGCAGGGGGAATGTTTCTTATTTATGATTCTAGATTTCCCAAAGAGTTTCCTTATTAATTAGATCATTTATTAATTCCTACTTAACTGAACTTAACAGGATTTAAATTAAACACTATTAATTCCTGGTTAAGTGAACTTAATAGGATTTAGATTTCTCATTTAAAAACTATTAATTGCTGGTTAATTGAACTTAACAGGATTTAGATTTCTCATTTAATCACATTCCGATCAACTGTCGGCGTTGAGCAGATTACTCTTACACGACATTCGGTCAACACTTGTTGACCGGATCATCAACTTTGGCCTTACCAACCACAAAGCCACTCCGGTCTTTAAGGCCACTTCAGCCTTCACATAATGCACTTCGGCCTTCAAACTTATGGAATAAAATCTGATTTCAATACATGCTCAAGGCCTGTTTAGATTTTCTTTCTTAAAGTGGTTGGTCTTGATTCTCAATGATGGAGCCGGACTTGTTTTGCACTAACGAATAGCCGAACTTCTTTTATACTAAGGGAAAAGCCGAACTTCTTTGCAGCCAAACTTCATTTTCTTCACACAAAGCGCCGGTTTGGAACTTCACTTCAATGCCGGTTTGGATTTCATCATCAAGGGAAGACCGGACTCGTTTTTCATCAAAAGAAATCCGGACTCATTTTTCATCAAAGGAAATCCGGACTCATTTTTCATCAAAGGAAATCCGGTTTTTATTTTGTCCAAGGGTGGAAGCCAGACCACTTTTTACTTTAACGGTTTCGTTGGATTTCATCAAAAAGGGACCGAACTTCCTTTCATCATGCAAGGGCCGAACTTGATTTCATCTTAAAGCCGATTTACTTCTCTTATTACATTTTTCGGTCAACTGGCATTGACCGGATTATATTGACTCAATGACTGAAACTTTATATGTTTTAGAATCTGGGCCGTTACAACATCACTTCTCAGTGTACTAAATCTAAATACAAATCGTAATATATCAAAATATAAACATAATCTTCCAATCAATCTCGTCCAAGCTCCTTATAAGTAATCCATAACCTTTTAAGATAAAATATTAAAAAAAGTATAAAATTATTAGCCAAAAGTTTAGCAAATATGTATATATATAGTAATAAAACATGTTTCCATCAAAATAGAATGAAAAATAAAATATAACAAAACACATACAAAATCCTGCGTTCAAATGATCAAATGTCCAATGTCAATGACCAAATATAATTTTTCATATGAAGTTCATAATTCATATACAAATACTAAAATAGTCTAAAGTACAAAATCATCCAAAAGGTTTTAATAGTCCAAATCCAATATCAGATAAATTTGAACATCAATAAGAGCTTGTAATTTTTCAAATCACATATTTTAAATACCAAATCATATGTAGGTAAAATCTCAAAAATCTAAAGCATACTAAAATCTAAAAATTAAGGATCAAAAGAATAATTTTGAGAAAGGTTTACTAGTACTTTCAATAATATTAGACCATATCACTACTATTTAGACTTGTAGTTGGAATATATATATATATTACTCTGTGACGTACCTTATTTTCTACTGAAAATCCGGAAAAATTTTAGCAGTAATACGGCCATCGGCCCAATACAAAAACCTGTAAAATATCCCATACAATATACATAATCCTTATCATCACAATATAGGATCCACAAGCCACAATAAAACACATGGCACCAACATCATAGTTTAAATTATGACGTCAGCTCAGATAAGATACCTAAATAAATCATAAAAACCTATGAATGTATCTACATCCATCAAATACAGTAGAAACTAGACTACATATACAACATTATCATCATCACACATATACATCAATATACAAATCATCTCAATAAACCAAATACTCCATGAGGAAGGTGCAAAATTATAAGACTAAGTCCACAAAGCTCTTCCTCCAAGATCCACAGCCTAGCCAACTTCTAAGCCCTACTCTGCCACGTCAGGCAAAGGCTCGTACTCATTTACAGGAAAGAAAATGCAGTAAGGATTGAGCTAAATACTCAACAAGTGTAATATAATCAAGAATAATATACAATATATTCAAATAGAATAGGGAATGAGATAGGAGCATGATTTATGATGCATAGCATGAAATATGAACAAATACGTTTTCAAAATGTAAATAACTTTTTATATTTTATCTTTCTTCTCTTAGGGTTCCAAAATATGCTTAAATTTCTTAATCCTTGCAGACTAAAACCAGTAGACCTTACTGACTAATAGCGCGGGAGAACGAGGAAATGAATGTGTTTATTTCTACACATTCTAAAGCGCATAACCACGCAATTCAACACCCCGTGGCAAGTAGTATACTTTTAACCCGATATATGGTGCCATATCACATATGCCACCATGTCTCCCATGACCCAGAGGCAATTATCGTTCTTCAACAGTAATATCCTAAGGCATCTAAGGAATATCACCCGCTACAATACACATCAAGGATAATCTTTGAGTTTTTACTGTGATACCTACGGCATGCCAGGAGATACTACCCTCGAAAATACAAATCCATGGTCCAAGTTTTACCATTTCTTATTCTTTGAGGGATAGTCCACCAAGCATCTTTTACAAAGTTCTTACTCTAGGAGAACGAATCGTACATATATCAAATTATAGTATTCCCTTTGGATTCTTACATATCTTGCTTAATTCTTATATACATATGCGGATAATCATTTCTTGTAGGCTTAAGTCTTCACGTGACTTTAAACATATACATAATTTAACATGATACTTTGAAACAATTAAGAAATCCTTACTGCATTGGGCTAAATGTAACTTTAGAGCTTCCAGACGATAATTTCTTCACAAACGGTTCATAATAATATTTTCATAATATACAATTGAGTATATAGAATTATATGTAATTTAAATATTAATTAAAGAAAGTCGAATCATGCAAAAATCCCAATTAATTCAGGTGAACAGTGCTAGGCACGGGTTTAGGGTCCCGTATGTACAAAATCGAACAAAACTTGAAAAATTGGGTACCCAATCGATAAATAACCATATTCAAGATATGGGTTTTCATTATCTAAAGCCAAATCATGCATAAAACTCAAAATAATTGGTTAAACGTGGTCCGGATGTGGGTTAGGGTTCCGATGAACAAAATTTCACATAAAACTACCAAATCGGATATCCAATCAATAAATTAACATATACAAGGTATGGGTAATAATATTCTAGAGCCAATGTAGTCAAACGCCCCAAAAATCGGAGAGTGAGGCATCCAGGCGTGGGGTTAGGGTTTTGGGATGCACAAAACCATGCAAAAATGATGAATCAGACAATAAATTGATAAATTATTGTACCCAAGTTGTAAGTTTCACAAAATATGTGCATGGGTCGGGTATCGAAATAATAATACCCAATGGGGATCGAACGGAAATTAAAAAGAGAAAATAAAAAGGGTATGGGTGCATTTGTCTCGACCCGATCTATCACTTCTCTAACTAGCTCCAAGCCAAATTTGATCCCGAGAGCATCGATCTTTCCTCTCTCTTTCTCTCTCTTCTTCCTCTCTCTTTCATCTCTCTTTTCTTCCTGAAACCCCCTCCTTCCCCATTATTATTATTATTATTATTATTATTATTATTATTATTATTATTATATATTCTTTTCTTATTTCAAAACCCAAATCAATACTCAAGCGACAATACGAGCGCACTTCGGGTGCCGATCCAACTAATCTAAATATCCTTCAAATTTTTATAATATTTAATTAATTTTTATCACACCCAAATTATCAAAAATAATAAATTATTTCAAATTAATCGGATAAAAATTTAGGATATTACATTCTCTCCCACTTATAAAAATTTTGTTCTCAAAATTTCTCTCTTGCATTCCTAAAACACCTCCTTGATGAGATGATTTTTGTTAGAAAACCTCAACCATTTAAATTATTCTGATTTTCAACATCTAATGCTTTCTATCCAAGATCGAGATTGAGACTTTATTGTAAGATAAATTTCTAATCTTCCATAACGGTTTAACCCGATCACAAACTTACTTCCAAAATCAACGATACGTGGAAAATTTTATGATAGTCCATTCAATTTGAAGGCAAACTAAATTTATTTACTACCTCTCTATTTTAATATAAAATATTAGACAGACAAACAGATTCTTACTTCGATTTATCCAAAGCCTCGAAAACAATCACTCACGTGGAACCTCGATCTTATTCTGAAATCTTTGGGCCATGGGCCACAAGCTACCGCTACGCTACTCTATTTAACCATTTACTTGTATACTAAAATCAACTTGTAATTCTTACCCAGGGATTCTTATCAAACACCTAGGCTACACGGCAACTACAGACCTAAGAAAATCTCAAGGACATCGACATACCCAAGGAAAAACTCATAATCCTTATATTACAACCAACATAGAAAACATGATCAAAATAATTATCTCAAAAGTTTCGGTACTGCCTCTAGTTACTACCAAAACCTTAAAACCCCAAATATTCCGCAACCTTATTATCTCGTAGGCATACTATCGAGCCAACTTAATCAATCCGATAGTACCATCTGAGTTCACAATAAATGGGCCATCCTTATTAGCTAACTCATAATTATCGAAACTCCTAGAGTCCTTCTCATCTCATAATTTCATAACTTCAATACTTTAAATATGATTCCGTTTTTCAAATCAAGAATATGACGTCCTATTAACCCAAGTATTAGAACCTACTCGCAGTTTACCTTCCACATTTCCTATGAAACGTCAAAAACACTACAAATCTAAAGACAATCAATCATCACATTATCGGTATTAATTCCCGTCTTCCTTAAAAGACACCAGGATTCATCTTCTAAATCCTTAAGTAGATTTATTCGCTAGCACTGTCATATGATTATCTCTTCTTAAGATATAACTATTCAAACTCTTAAAATCATTAGACAATAATCATCTTGAAAAGCAACACATATAATTTCTCAGAGCAGAGACTCAAATACTAGCTCCAACCCACGGCTGGAGTAATTATAATCATAGGTTTCTCTCCCACTTAATCAAAAGGGCATCCACCCACATATGATATTGGAAGATCACAATTCTAAATCTTCCTAAAAAATATCATATTCTACTACAATACACTTGATCTATCAGTGATCAACCCAAATGACATGGTCGACAATCTACCATTTAATCCTTGAAGCTTTTACCACATATCTCATTCTGACGGATACCAATCACTTCTAAGTCAAACGCTCCGTGAACATTACAATTCCTTGAGGGACACTTAACAGTAATCTTACCGAATGTTTTTAGACCCAAGATAACCGCACACTTACGTAACATTAATCAGTATTTCAAAAATTTGCCATCACTTAAATCTCTATAGAACCACATACATGCGATCGAAGAAACCACATGTCCGACATAACACTTCCCCGCACCAAACTCACCTTTGATCTCAATTGAGCACACGGCCAATGGCCTTCCTAATTCATGATACTATCCTCAAATAGAGTTCATACATCCCCATGATCCTAAAAATTTCTCGATGAGGCCTTCACAAAATTGACCCAAATGTGGCCCAAAGATCCACTCTATTAAATCCACTAAAATACCAATGAACCTTCAAATTTAAACAGCATTACCGAAATTTGTAACAGTCAAATCCTTATCATGAATACTGCCACGGGCATAATTCTCAATTATCCACAATCAACAATGCTATAGTTACAGATCGATCTTAAAAATCATCAAGCCCTTGTAATAGATCAACTAAATCACCTTTTCATTCATAGTGCTCGCTTATCAAATCATTGATTTTTAGATCAACCTAAGTTTTTAAAAATTCACAGATAATCTCATCAGTTCGTCTTACCTACCTCAAAGGTTCTAGAGCATCCCACGATGACACCTAACCAATGCTTCCTCGGTTCTACATGGAATCCTTTAGGATCATCATCGATTTTGACACAACCTCAAATTACAGATTAAAAGATCAATCACCTGATCTTTCTTCCAAAAATATCCTCAAATATTCACACTACCAAAACTCATCAATGACCACAAAATGACCTTCAGATTTTCTCTCATATACTAAAGGGACTTGGCGCAAATCCTTATTAAATGATTTGTAGGCAAGATGATACTAATTTTCTCATACCTCGATTAATTCGGACTCATGCCCAAATTTTTATATTTATGGACCCAAGAAAATGTCATAGACCTCGATACCAATAGTATCAAGCCTAGATCCTTAAATAAATAAATAAATTTAGGAATCACAATTAAAAATATAGATTTGGGATCCTAAAACGATACATATGCTACAATGTCAAACCCAGGAATCTTACATTCTATCATGGTAGACGACACTCTACATCTCAGGCCATCAATGAAAAACCCTAATCTAAGGCACTGGACTTCTTTACTGTCCGACCCATGGATAAGGATAATTCTTGATCATGTGGCCGAACTATCCACAACTAAAATCATACACCCAAAACTTGTTGGGAAGAATAATAATCCATAAAAGCATTCACAGATATATTCCACAATATCTCTTTATCCTCCAGACTTATGATTCTTTTCTCATCAACCGTTCGAGGTTGGCTTCGCCTTCTAACTTTCATGAGGCAGATATTACCTTATCTCCTCCTGGACATTGGGTCACCGCAACTACCACTTCAATCCTCAGGAAATAAATTTCAACTCCTACAATATTCGTGCCACCCAAAAATTGAAGCACTTAATCATCATTATTAAATCGATTTTAAATTGACATTCTTGGATTTACTAGCACCAGAAATCGACCCAAGTCTTCCTACCTCGAGCCATTGATTCCACCTTGGTTATCTTACTTGCCATGTTTTTGAAGCAACCCTTCTTAGCAAATTACTAGCTTATGGAGCTCAACTCAGAGTCGATCAAATTTAAATTTTTAACTAAAATTAATTAACCTAGGTCTCGAATCGACGCTGATCAACTCGAATACTAAATCGATATCAATCAAATTTAAACCTCACAGCGTGTGACGGACCGGCCTTATTCCACCACATAAAGCCGCCGTCAAGCCTAAATCCTTGCATCAAAAATAACTAATAGATAATAACTAGGTGAACATAAAAATTTTTATTTTCTTTCATATGAATAAACCTTTCTTTTATACACATGATTGCTTGAGGCCGAGCTACATGAGCTAGCCTTCTGGTTTTAATTTCATACTTGGCCGGCCAACACTAAGGTTAGTCGGACATGAATGCCTTTGTATGACCTGAGATGCCTAGAAATATCAATTTCATTTATCCATAA
>JAOVVI020010630.1:0-12999 GCA_028571085.2 Nepenthes alata
GAAGGGCGCCAATTCTGTCAATGTCATTTTTAAGTGCCAACTCTGATTGTGAAAGATGTTTGAAAAGTTATGGTTAGCCGTTTGATGAGTCGTGGGCCCAAATGGACCAGGCCCGCTACTCTAGAAAGGCCTCTTTAGGCCCAATGTGTAGAACACAAAAGGTCAACGTCCGAGTTGACCGTCTGCGTGTGAGTTGGCTGCCTTCGTGGAGAACGAAGGGAGAGTCGTTGTTAGTCACCTGATGGGTTGCGGGTTAGAATGAAATAGGCAATCACCGTAGAAAAGCCTCTTAGGGCCTAACATGCCGTGCGTGGACGCCAACGTCGAGTTGACCGTTTACGGACAAGTTGGCCAGTCGGGCAGTCAACGTCAATGTTGACCGTACTGGGCCTTTCAGTTTTGGGCCCGTCCTTTTACTGGGCCGTCAAAGTATTGACCATCATTCTTGAATTTTCGTTGGACTTTTAGGCCAGTCCATTTTTGGTATACCCATCAAAAATAAATTGAAAAACTTTTAATAACTTTTGCAAAAATAAATGTTAAAAACTTAAACATAATATTTAATTAAAATGTATTCCTAAATTTTTTTTAAATTTAAAATTGGTTAACAATTTATATATGCCCATAAATAGTTATTCTTTTTACATTGGATTAATAAATGGAAAAAATATAAAAAAACTATTATATTATATTATTTTATATTAAAGAAATTATTTATAATTTTCCATTATTTTTAATTTTAGTAGGAGTTTATATTAGTAAAATTGATGCCAAATTAATTACTTAGGTCATGTACATGATATCGGAAAAATTTTAATTTTTATATCATGTTTAGATCATATATTAGATAAAATATAATAATTTATCAAATATTTCACACTAAAAATATGATTTTAACATAAAAGTACAGAAAAATAATTTTAAAATTTTAAAAAAGGTTAAACATATTTTTAAAATGATTATTATTATATGTCAAATAAAATTATCTAACTTTCATCAAATTATATTTTTTTAAAAAATTAAAATTAATCCATTGTAAAATTGTATTTTTTATATTAATTTAAAGAATTAGATTTGGCATAAAATATAAACTGTCGAATTAAGCAAAAAATGCTTTATTTTTTATTTTATAAATTTCATTTAAATATATCCAATTAGATAGATGCAAATATAATTTATAAAAATAAATTAAATATAAATTAAAATATTTAATTAAACATATAACAATATTTTGAATAATGGTCTAACTTTGGATTAATGTTCCAATAATCTAAATTTAATTTTTACGACAAATTAATAAAAATATGATAATATTTTTTGGTTTATTTTATAATATACCGTTTGAAAAACGTTAAAAATTATAATTTTAAAATTTTAAATATAATTAAATGGATACCGTTGGATAAGAAAAGATCCAACGGTGATCAGGGGCGGAGCAATCGCTCCTTCGCATCCCGCCCAATACGAAGCAGCGGGTCTCATTCTGTCCGCATTGTCATGTCTTCGAGTGCTTTCTTAGAACTTCTTCGAGCTCCGAATCTCTCTCTTTCTCTCTCTCCGTAACTGGTTGTATTAATTTCTAACTATTAAGAATGCAGCACCAGAGAATGAGGCAACAGCAGCAAGCTTTGATGCAACAAGCTGCCCTCCTTCAACAGCAGTCTATTTACCACCCCGGCCTCCTCGCCGCTCCACAGGTCCCACCCCCCTTTTCTCAGTTTTCACTTTCTAACTCTACCGTACGGTTATCATTGCTCTTTGGAGATCGATGTGAGCGTGAATTTCTGCGGTTTTTGTTTGTGGTGAATATTGGCTTGGGATTGTTGATTTGGAGACTAGGGTTTTGGATTTGGTGTGTTTTGAGAGATTGAACTTGGGTTTTTTATTTTTCCGAATTTTTTTCTTTCTTTGGTTTGTTTGTTGCCTGAGGGACTAGGCTTTTAGTTTGGAAGTTTGTCTGTATCCAGTTCGAGTGTATTCGGTGCGTGACAAAGTGATTGAGTAAGGACGGTCTAAATTTTTATCTGATTCGTAGTAATTGAATGGTTTATAGTTCTGTATCTTGATAAATTTGTTGGTGATGTGGCCATTTTTGCGGTACCGGCTTCACTATGTATCTCTCGACTGACTAAATCTCTTATCTTTAACATATTGATAAAACAAGTTTTACTTTAGGATTAGGGTAGCAATCTTCAGTTGGTCTACTAGGGACTGGCCTTCTCGTATGACGCACTACGCTACCACTTATTATTACCCAAGTGAGATTGTATCACAAGACCAATTGGTGGTGTAGCTCATTAGTGGCGCATTATTTTCCCATAATTCCCCAAAGTGAGAATATTGGGCGCATAGCAAGATTTTACTCACCTAGCGTTTTGAGTCTGTGATAGGTATATTTCAACGTTTAGGGAAGCAGTAAGGTTGACAACTCTGGGCGATGGGGTTCTTTCTGTAGTTTATCTTCCCCAGTCTCGTAAGTGAATCCCTCCCCCAGATGCTGATATAGTTGATGCTAGATACATCCTTTTGTATATGGTGTTATAACATGGATAAAAATATTGATATCAATCGTAGGCATATTAATATTAGTATCGGATATATCAAAAGAAAAAAATTTCTAAAAATCGCATGTTAACGAGGCTATATTGGCTAATATATTACTTATATGACAACATATCGTCATATTGTCACGTTATTAGAGAACATCGGTATTGGAGGCTTGATACCAATATATATTAGACAATATTTACATGTTCAAGATTTACAAAGCAGCCTAATGTTAGTTCTCACATGTCCTAATTGTCATCCTGATGAAAATTGGTTGATAGTTTGTAAATAAACCACCAAATGCATTTCTTGTGGTCAAATGTTGCAACGTGGTCCTCTGTTGATGGCCATGGTGATAGTGGCAGATGTATCTGCCCTTCGGCAGGAATTATTGCTTTCCCTGATGAATTCAAGTACTAGCATCTTCATTAGTGTTCCCAACTCATAAATTTCTCTATGAGTAGGTATGCGAGAAAAGGGATCCTGATTGCAGTACCCTAATTATGATCACTAGTATTTGTTTCTATTGTCCTCAAGTGCTATTCTTGTGATAAAAAATACATACTTTAAATTCAGGAGCTGTATGTTTGGAAGAGCAAGGTAAACATAAATAGAAGGGTAACTGGGGGACTTGTTATGATGTAAAGCCTAAATGAGACTACAGGGAGGAAAATGGAGAGGTAAAATTTTTATTGTCTTATCATGAGGTAACCAGGGGAGCTATCTGTCTTTTGCCTGACGTCTGGGTAGGCAAACAGGGAACCCTCAAACGAGCTGCCGATTCTCTGAAATGCTGAATCCCAGGTAGCTGACCTGTCAGTGTCAGAGATGTTGTGAAGGATCTCCCGGTAGCCACATCTCTGCTTAATGAGCTGAACTGTGGGCATTTATTGAACTCTGAAGCAAGACAAGCATAATCATCTTGTCCAAATAAGATAGGCCTCTGAATAACAGGATGTCAATATTGGCCGGCTTTAGACATTTCTCTCAATATCTACCATGCTTAGCATTGCCAAGCAACCGAACTTCGGCAAACCCAAGCTTCACTATAACAGTCAAATACCACTGAGTAGCTGAACCATGGAAGCTCAGAACCATGGTCGATTCCTTGATAATTGACCATTGACCATCCTGTCACTTTATGTCTATGGTTGTTTTCTGATTCTAGTTTGCTATTTATTGTCAGAAGGTGGTTCTGGTCAATTCTTTGAGATTATGATTGGAGGGCTGAGAGAATATTCCCTAATCGAACGGTTTAGAAGTGTTAGGGTAGTCTGAATACTTGGTCCATCAAATTATGCAATGGATCATGAAATTGAATATTGAAACCCTTGAAATCTTTGACAGCAAAATTTTTCTTTCTCAATCTATTGCAGCTGATTGGATTCATTCTATCTGTGTCCTTTGTCCTCATGCCCACCCATGGCTATGAAGTTGATGCCCTAAACCTATTAAAAATAGTATTTTCTATTGTCTTTTCCTATCACATGTACCCTAGTCTCTGCCATTGTTGTATCACCAAACGGAACAAAAGAATATTGGAGTTAATTGCAACTGCTATGCCATTCCCTTCTATTATGAAAATTCAATTAAGATGGCAATGCTGCATCTGCTTTCATTTGTCTCCATAGTTTAGAGCATTAATGACATAAGGTGCTTTTTATCTTGCAATACTATTCTTAATGGAAGATTTGATATTAGTGCCCTCGTGTTGTTCTGGCTAGGATATTGTTTTAACTCTTATGTCTTCTAACATCTGCATGTATATTACTTTGATGTTTCAGATGGAGCCAATTCCTAGTGCAAATCTTCCACCTGGCTTTGATCCAACTCAATGCCGCAGTGTGTAAGTATCATCTAGATTTTATTTGTTTTTTGTTCTCTTGTATCAGTCTGTTTCCCATTTTTATTGTTTATTATTTGTCATTGTTATATTGTTTGTAGCTGTCAAACCTTGATTGATGTTTGTTTTGTCCATTTTCCCTTTCCCCTTTTTCTCCATATACTGTTAATATTTTTGTGTATCCTTTCATATAATTATCATGAATGGAATCCATATAACTCAAAATTTTTTTGTTTTCTTCTTTTTCTTTAAGTTTCTAGTTTATTTGTTTTCTGAGATAATGCAGGTATGTTGGCAATATTCACCCACAGGTGACTGAACCACTACTTCAAGAGGTTTTCTCCAGTACTGGTCCAGTGGAAAGCTGTAAGCTTATTAGAAAGGAGAAGGTGTTGCCTTCGGTCCTTATTTTTTTCTGAAATTTTATTTTTTACATCTGTTTCCCTGTATTTACCCTTGTCGTTGTTTGTATCTTGTAGTTGACTTTTTCGAAGTTGGTGTTAGTCATTATGTGTTCGTTACAATATATTTAATGTATTAGTTTGTTTGTTATCTTCAGTCATCCTATGGATTCATCCACTATTATGATCGTAGATCGGCTAGTATTGCCATACTGTCACTCAATGGAAGGCAGTTGTAAGTCCTAGTTGGTGCAATTCTTACTTTGAACCCTGTAATTCGGGTCTGTGCTCATCTCTTATGGTTCCACAAGTAGGTTTGGGCAGCCTATCAAGGTGAATTGGGCATATGCCAGTGGGATGAGGGAGGACACTTCAGGTTGGTGCGTTCTCTTTGTATTTTTATAGTCTCAAAATAGCTTTGCCATGTTTAGCGGTTCATTGGCGTGGGAGCTGATGTGTATATGTTATGGCCAGGCCATTACAACATCTTTGTTGGTGATCTAAGCCCTGAAGTTACTGATGCTATGCTGTTTGCTTGTTTTTCTGTTTATCCTAGTTGTTCGTAAGCTTCGATCTTCCTTACCTTTTTGCTTTTTTCTTTTTCGATCTTTCCTTCCCTTTTTTGAGGCTTTCAGATGTGGGATCATCTTTGTTGCATTAAAATTGTCGATTCTGTATTCATGTTGACAAGGAAAACATAGTTCAGTTTTGTAATTATGAGGCTCACTGCATATTTAGGTAATTTCTAGATCATTCTGAAATTATGATCTCACTCTGGTTTCAGAGACGGAAAAGTTATGTGGGATCAGAAAACTGGACGTTCAAGAGGCTTTGGGTTTGTTTCTTTTCGCAACCAACAGGTTTGTTGTCTTTCTAATGTCTTCTCACTTTATTCTCTTTTACATGGCATCGTAGCTTCTGCTTATTTTGTAATTTTTTCCTTCTTTCAGGATGCCCAAAGTGCAATAAATGACCTTTCTGGTGAGAATTGTGACTCATGCATGTTTCTTTTATATTTTTTATGTTCATGGCATGGTGAGTTGTGATCCTTTGGACTTACCATTTGTTGAAATCTATGAATGGGATGCTATATATATAATGGTGTTGCTGCAGCCTCGGTCACAACCCAACAAAAAGGGGAAAAATCCCTAATTTTGAAGTAGGTGATCTAAAGTGTGTGTGAAAAAGCCTACATCTATTTTAACTTGACAAAGACTACTATTGTTTTAAAGATTCATTTATATTGGATGTTTTTCTTCATGTGCTTGCTATGGTCAATAGATGACTGGGTTTTGGGGCTGCTGCTTTAGTATTTTGCATTTCCACTGTCGTCTTTTTTGGGTTTTATTTGGGTGTAGTTCCAAAGCGGTCTTTGTAGGTTATAACTTGCTGCTGATGTAATGTAGCTCTGCGCTGCTCTCATTCTCATTTCATTCTTTTTCTGGCTTTACCATCTCTCCTCCAAAAAACAAAGGACAAAATATGAAGCCAACTTCTGGCACCATGTTTAGCATTAATTTATTCCTTCCAAGTGATTCGGAGTCTTAGTGTAATGGTAGAATTATTACCGTGAGACGTGGTGGTCACGGGTTTCAAGTCATAGAAACATGGTATTCCATATTGAAAGTAAGACTATGTAGAATAGACCCACGAGTAGTCTAACCATTTCTTAGACCTTGCACATTGTGGGAGCTTTGTGCTCTGGGCTGCTTTTTTTTTCCAACTCCTTCTGTTAAGGATTAGTTGTTACCAAATAATTTCCTTACCTCAATTGTTTTTATTTGTTTTTTTTTTTGGGGAGGGGGTGTGTGGAGGGGGCAATGTGGAACCTTCCTTCTACCAGTGGCATCCATTACAAGAGTGCAGCATAAATTGCTTGTACATGATCTCACCCACGGGCATTTGACCCTATTCATTGAATAATGAATTCAACGTTGGTGAACATTCTGGAACAGTAGCACTTCTCCAGACTATATAGGCATTCTTACAGCTTGTGACACAAAATGCCTTCTGATCCTATTTTCTATGTACTTTAAGGAGAATTTGTGTCTCATTTTATTTTCAGGAAAATGGCTTGGCAGTAGACAGATACGGTGTAACTGGGCGACTAAAGGTGCCAATGCAGCTGATGATAAGCAAAATTCAGATGCCAAAAGTGTAGTGGAACTTACAAATGGCTCGGCAGGTCTGTGAATGTTGCATGAACTAAATTTACCATATTTGATGTTTCTTCTTTAGTCTTATTACGGGAGCAAATCCTTGTGAAATGACTCTGACCCACCTGAGGTATTTTGTCTTCATAGCCTGACCTTGAAATGAGTGAAGTTTTGGAATCACTTGGTTCAGAGTGTAATGTAGTGGGCAATTCTTCCAAGTTCCAGTAGATTACTGAAAATATCGATGCAAATATCGGTATTGGTCCCCAATAGAGATATTTTCCAGTATCGTGATAATATCGCAATATATTTCTATATATAAGATATGTTACTGTATGTCACCCTGTAGAACTGATATATTGGCTAATAAGGCTTCATCAACTTACGATTTAAAAAAAAAATTATTCTGATATATCTAATATTAATACGTATTGTCCGATATATTTAATACCGATATGGTCGCAACCAGTACTGTTACCGATTTTCATCCGTATTGGGTAAAAGCTGAGGTAGTTGCTTCCCAAATTGGAGAAACCGGCAACAACTTCAGGAAGAAAGTAAACATGGCAAACTTACTGATTGTATCAATGCCTAGGGAAGCTTATTTCAGACATATGGGTGGTCTGATGGAAGGAAAGTTTGATGAACAGGAATTTTATTTGAGGTGCTGTACTCCTGGTTCTTCTTTCTAGTAGCAAAAAATGACGCTGTCTGGTTATCTTTCTTTCTTCCTGTAGCAATATTTACAGGTAAACCAGAACTGAGATATAATATAATAGTGGCTGTGATGTTTTATTATAGCAGCCAAATTGGAGGGACTATACAGAGGTCATGGCCGTAAAGGAAAGAAATAAGATTGAGCCATAGTAATATTGCAAGTGAACTTGAGGGGTAATGTTCCGAAATTAGGGGTCTTTGAGTGGCATAGATTATGGGAATGCCCTAAAAATGACCCTCTTTAAGTGCCTAAAAACACTTGCACTTGATATGCTTTGTGATGACCTTGGCACAAATAGGTAATAAATATTAATAAATAAACCCAAATAATTATAATCTATAACAATTAAAAATCCAGATAATCCAAAGTTGGGCCAAACATACCAAACCCAAAGGCCAAAACAGTAAAATAACCACAAGCCACAGTGGACACAAGATCTAAACAAACAAACTTTATCTGGTCTCCAAATAAAATAACACCACTTGCTCAAAACCCAAATAACCCACAAGAAAAACATCAATAAAATCCAAACCATTATGATATAAAACTTGTGTGAATCTAATTAATATAGTAATCCCAAATATATATACAGACTGCAATAAACAATATATTCAATAATTCCAAATATTAGTCTCAAATGCAAAATCCGAATTCAAAATATATTAAACCAAATATTCAAGTATCCCTCATTTGAATTCTACAAGCATCCACAACCCGCTGATTTGGAAGGGTTAGAAAAAAAGTTCACAAAGTATGAGTTTAAAGCTCATCAGGTATAAATATAATATACAATATACAAATCATATACGTAAAATAGATAAGGGATTGAAAAACAATAGATGACAGAAAATTCATTATGTCTAAATATCAAATGTTTAAATTATGATTTTGTACGAAAAATTTATAATCCATATACAAATATTAAATAATACAAGCTATTTGAAATTGTTTAAAGTTCAAATCATATGGCTCAAATGTCCAAGGTCCAATAATTTTTAATATCATATTAAAACTTGCAAATCTCAAATGTCAAAACATTTAAAAACATTAAATGCGATGAAGCGAATATTAAGTAATACAAACTATATGAAATCGTTTAAAGTGCAAATCATATGCTTTTTAAAGGCTCAAATGTCCAAGGTTCAATGATTTTGAATATCATATCAAAACATGCAAATCTCTAATGTCAAAACATTTGAAAACATTAAATGTGATGTAGGTAAAATCTCGAAAATCCTAATTATACTAAAATTGATAACCAATGCTAAAAGACCAACTTTAAAGAATGATTATGCGTACTCCTAGTAACCTTAGGTCAAAAAACTACTATTTAGACCCGTAAGTGGGTTGTTTACAAATTACTTATAAATGGGGGTTGAATACCATTTTCTTTTGCCTCCCGTGGATAGGTGTAGTCTCAAGTGTGTTTGATATATTAGAACAATCCGAACATATTTTTTCATTAATTCCTTACAATGGTTCTCAATTAAAATAACAAACAGGAGACTTTATAGTAAATATCCAAAACTTTTCCACTCTTATGGGAAAAATATAAATGTCCAAAGCTTTTCACTTTGCAGGAAAATACGCATATTGAAACATTTTACCTTGTGGGAAAGTATGAATGTCAAATCAAATATCAAAATAGAGTTCTCATCCAGTACATACATGGAATATCACATGGAAGTCCAAATGTACAAGATTCATGACTTTTCTTCTCAAATGTTTTGATATACGAACATAATATTATAAAATGTTTACTTATTTTGTAAAAAATAAACCAATTCTTTAAACCTTTGGTAAGATTTAACACTGTTTCAAAATGTTTGGTAAAAATTATATGTATGTAACAATATTCAAAATTAGAGTATAAAGTGTAATATGCATGTATAATAAAACAAGTGGCATAAATAAAATTGAAGAGTTCATGAAATAGACTAAGGAACATATTTAGAATTATTTGTTTTAAATATCTGATTTTGAAAAGTTTCAAAAGTTCTTTCATTCTCTTTCTCTCTCTTCTTCTTCCTCTCTCCTCTTTCTCTTCTTTTCCTACAAAAATGATCGAAATAGTGTACAAGTGGCCTTATATAATACAATCGGCGCATGGCTGCCAAATAGTCATGCATCGGGAACCCTTTTTTTGCATCGTCCATGCATGAGTGCTATATCAGGCTCGGCTTAGGCGCTAACATTCTGTCTAATCCGCACATGAGCGCTACAATATGCACACATCAAATGATGTTTATTTTG
Organism: Nepenthes alata; assembly: GCA_028571085.2. Lineage (NCBI taxonomy): Eukaryota > Viridiplantae > Streptophyta > Magnoliopsida > Caryophyllales > Nepenthaceae > Nepenthes > Nepenthes alata. Next base: position 9,919 of record JAOVVI020010630.1, read on the forward strand.
CTGAATGCATGCATCATAAGTGCCCTATAGGGTGCATCAGGCGTTGGCTTGATTCCTCAATCCAATTTTTCCCTAGATTTTTATTATATAATTACTTCTGAATTGACTTCAAAATTATATCATTGATGTTGTAAATTATAACTGAACATATCAGGCGTTGCTTGCTTACTTCCTTTTCCTCTGGTATGTGTGTCCTCCCAACCCTGTTTTTCTTTTAATGTTTAGATTTCATTGCATAGTTGGACGAAAGCATGGGGGACGAAAACTAGGAGTAAGAAGCAACGATATCTTAATGACAATCCTGCTATAGGGCTAGTAATTGATGTTGGGATTGTTTATGCTAATCTTTGCCGACTAGGAATATGTAATATACAAAACTTCTTCGTCCTTCTAAGAGCCCAACCGAGGTGCTTAATCATTTGAATCTTTTTCCGACAAAAGGTCTTGTCACTGGATGGAAGCCCTGGCAACTGCCTAAAAAGAACCTTTAACATATCAAGTTTCCCTTGAAATAACGGATTCCTCACCCTCAAGAGCACGAAGTGACTCATCCTCGTCGGCCCCAAGCAACCAATCCAAATGCCTATCTCCAGAAACCATGTAATGCTAGCATGTGAGTTAGGGCATTCATAAAGTACCCTGGGAGCCCTTCATTAGGAGGAGAGCAAAAAAAAAAAAAAAAATAACAACAAAGAAAAGAAACCTATCTGACTGTCCGCTATCCACTTTGTACTCTGAGGTGATTGAGGGTAAAGGTTGGACTGTTTGAGTTCTGATTTTGCTAGATTTTTCTCTGTTCTTTATGTGGAATGTAATAAATTTTTTTAGGTTGAACAAAAAATACCAATGCAATTTTATACTTGTTTCCATTTCAGCAGAAGATGGTAAAGAAACTGTAAACAGTGAGGCTCCTGAAAACAACCCTCAATATACTACTGTTTATGTGGGAAATCTCGCTCTAGAGGTAAATTTAGTGTTTTAATTTGGTATCTTGTTTCTGTATTCATCGAATATTGGATAGGACCTCTATTATTGTAATCTTATGCTGGGCATGGGCCATTGTCTTGACCACTGTGCATGTGTCTTGGAGGTTCACTCCCTTTTTTCTACAAATAGGCCAGAATGTTAGACAGCTTTTGAATATAGATGAAAATATTAGGCCTGCCAATACCAATATTTTTCGATATCATGACAATAGCATGGTATGTTAGCATATTGGCAATATATTATTATATATTAGTCAATATTTAAAATATTGACTGATATGATCTATATATTTATCGATACAGTCGATATATTGGTCGATATTTTCTTGTCAGCTTATAATTTTTATAATTTTTTTTCTTTTGATATATCCAAAATTGATATATTGCACGATATGCCCGATATTGCTACCGCTATCAATATTTTTATTCCAACATTCAAATATTTTTCTTGTAAGTTTGCTATAGGTTGACGTGTTTTCCAACTTACAGGTCACCCAGCTTGATCTCCATCTCCACTTTCATGCTCTTGGAGTTGGATCTATTGAAGAAGTAAGGGTTCAGCGGGACAAGGGCTTCGGTTTTGTGAGATACAGCACTCATGCAGAAGCTGCTTTGGCCATTCAGTTGGGAAATACCCAAAACATTTTGTTAGGAAAACAGATTAAGGTATGCTTTTGTTACACTATATTTATTATTGCTATGATTTTGCTTATCATGAATATATCTTGAGAATTTCTGGATGCTAGTCTTTTTTTTTTGCTGTTATGAGTGACTGGAATTTGAATTTTCATTCGGGTCATTTGATTTTTCCATCTTTTATTATCTTACTGTCTTGTACTTGATGCTTGATTGTCTTTACTCAAGTACTACAAAGTCTAGAATTGATGTTGTCAGTATCGATGTCAATATTGAACGATATGATACATATTTGTTGATATGTATCGGTGTCGGGGCCCTTCGATACCGTGCCGATAACGTGATATATTTTCGTATTAGCCGATATCGTTTTGTCAGTTGCGATTTTCTAATTTTTTTTTGTTCAAAATATTTGATATTGATACATTTTGTCTAATATATCAAATATTGATATAACTATGATTGATACCAATATTTTCATTTATGGCTGATAGCGATTGCCTTTGTGTTGGTTCAATGACACCTTAAGGGAGCTAAACACTTAATGGCATGTTTGGTTGGACGGAATAAGGATGGAATAGATATTCATCTGTTTGGTTACAAATTTAATCGGAAATAAATATTCCTTGAGAATTGTTATTCTCACATATTATTATTATATATTATTATTATTACATATTATTATTATTATTATTATTACATATTATTATTATTATTATTATTATTTTATTATTATTATTATTATTACATATTGTTATTATTATTATTACATATTATTATTATTATGTTTATTATTATTATTATTATTATTATTACTATTATCATTATTATTACTATTTTTACCTTTTTACTCATACTATTATATAAATTAAATAATAGAATACTAATTTTAACTTTATTCTATTCCTACAACCTAATATAAGAATAATAATTTTAACTCTATTCGCATCATTTTCTATTCTCTGAAATAACTATTTTATTCTCAAAGTTTCTCTCTCAACTATGGTGCTCCTCTTCTTTTCTTCAAAAATTGTGCCTCCCTTTTCTTCTGTATTTTTCTGTTCCTCCTTCGAGCTTCCATGGCGCATGAAGTGAAAGACATCACGTCTTCCCTTTCTCTGACCAATCTCGATGCCATCCGTGGAAAGCACGATATTCCAGACATGATGGCAATGGTGGTGCCGATTGCCCATGAGAGGGCTTGCAGTCCTCCTGATGGTTTTATTACTGTCTACGAGATCCATCTTAAAAGTGGGCTTCATTTTTCTGTTTCCCTCGAGCTATACCATATGATGAGGGAGCTCCAAGTCCCATGTACGAGGATGCAACCTAACACCATCAGGTATCTCGTGTCACTTTACGTTTTCACACGCTATTATGACAAAGTGCTCGAGGTTTCTATGGTGAAGGTGATGTTCCATTTCACTCATAACTAGGACTGAATTGTTGTCACTCCATG
>JAOVVI020010631.1:0-12999 GCA_028571085.2 Nepenthes alata
GGGGGAGCTTCTGGAAGCTGCGCTCGAGCCATGGCTCGAGCGCCCAGCAGGTGCAAGCCTACTAGCCGTGCTTCAGCAATACAAACCGAAACACTTTCTCAATTTTTCTCCCGATACCAATCCTCATGCGTTCCATAGGATTAGTATTGATCATTAGCATACTAATCACCTCATAATTATCAAGTTCATAAACTCGGAACATCACATCTTTTTCTTAAAAGGACGGAGTGATTTTTCTTTAAAAGTCTAGAGCTCTTTTTCTTAAATGGACGGAGTGATTTTTCTTCAAAAGTCCGGAGCACTTTTTTCTTAAAAGTTAGAAGTGTTTTCTTTAAACATGTAATTATCAGAGTTCATATAATTTGACAAATAATCATATACTTCAAGCAGAATAAAATCTAACATCATGAATATCAGGGTTTCTTTTAAACATGCGATTAAGAACGATAAATCACAAGAACAGAACAAACATCATACATACATAATTTTATAAGAATATCATATATACTCGCGTCGCAAACATGCATAATCATGAACTTTAAAAACAGGGATGAGTACTCTTGCCTAGATTTCTTCTACTTTGCCTTGAACTTTTAGCCTCTCTTTACTAGAAAACTCTATTGTGTGCCTCTTGCTCACTCTTCTAATTCTTATTTATAGGCCTTGGGTCTGGAGACCGTCATTAATAATTAGCAGTACAGGGAAAATATTTCTTATTTATGGCTCTACATTTCCCAAGGAGTTCCCTTATTAATTTCTAGTTAATTAGATCATTTATGGTTTTATATTTCCAAGGAGTTTATTAATTCTTGGTTAACTGAACTTAACAGGCTTTAGATTTCTCATTTACATTCTGGTCAACTATCCGGTGTTGACCGGATTACTCCTTCTTCACGACTTCCGGTCAACACTTGTTCACCGGATCACTGAACTGGTTTCGCACTTTCCTTCAATATCATCATTAACTTTGGCTTTCTTCCTCTTGAATCACAATTCTACTCCGGCCTCACCAACACAAAAAGCCACTCCAGCCTTCAAGGCCACTTCGGCCTTACATCACACAATGCACTCCGGCCTTCAAGTTTATGGAACAAAATCCGATTTCAAAACATGCTCAAGACCGGTTTAGATTCTCTTGCTTAAAGTGACCGGTCTTGATTCTCAAGGATGGAGCCGGACTTATTTTGTACTAAGGGATGGCCGAACTTCTTTTACACTAAGGGAAAAGCCAAACTTCAAAGGGCCAAACTTGATTTCATCTTAAGGCCGATTTACTTTTCGTATTATATTTTTCGGTCAACTACCATTGATCGAATTATATTGACTCGATGACTGGAACTTTCTATATTTTAGAATATGAGCCATTACACGGCGAATCATCCTCAGACTGATGGCCAGTCTGAGCGGGCAATCCAGATACTAGAGGATATGCTTCGGGCTTTAGTATTGGAGTTCCATGGGAATTGGGATGATTTTCTAGCACTGGCCGAGTTTTTTTATAAAAATAGTTTCCAAGTGACATCAAAATGGCTCCCTTTGAGGCACTCTATGGTAGGAAGTTTCGATCTCCCATCCATTGGGAGGAGACCAGGGATAGGCGTTTGTTGGGCCCGGATGTTATTTGGGAGACGTCGGAAAAGATCGTGGTGGTTGTAGAAAAGTTAAAAGTCACCCAGAGCCAACAGAAAAGTTATGCTGATCATAGGAGATCCGAGCTCAGATTCGAGGTTGGAGATTTTGTCTTCCTTAAGGTCTCATCATGGAAGGGAATTTCAAGATTTAGTGTTAAAGGGAAGCTGAAGGCGCATTTCATTGGGCCGTTTGAGATTCTTGAGCGAGTTGGCGAGGTGGCTTATCATCTAGCTTTGCCACCGAGTTTGTCCAAGGTGCACAACGTCGTCCATGTCTCCATGTTAAGGAAGTTTGTATATGATCCATCTCATGTGATTGATTATGGTCCTTTGGCTATCAATGAGGATTTAGCATATGTAGAGGAACCACTAGAAATCTTAGACCGCAAGGACCAAATCTTGCGCTCCAAGTCAATTCCTCTCGTGAAACTTTTATGGAGGAATCACTCCCATGATGAGGTGACATGGGAAAGAGACGATGAAATTTGGGAAAAGCATCCCCATCTGTTCTGAGGTATGTAAGCTTATTCAAATTTTCAGATTTGTTAAATTTTGGAGACGAAATTTCTATAAGGGAGGGAGAATTGTGAGGTTCCGGGTCTAAAAACATAATAACTCTGAGGTAATCAATGTGATAATAATTAATACTAGACCGATTGAACGAATGAGTATGTGTATCGGAAGAAAAATTGGGAAAAATAAATCGGGTTGTAGATTGCTGATGCGCTTCCAGCAGGTTGCACCTAGGCTCGAGCACAAAAAGGTAGTAGTGCCCCACTCGCTATGCGCCTCTGCGCACTCGAGCGCAACTCGGCTGCAAGGCCGAGCTTGCCTGGCGCTTGCCAGGCACTCGAGCGCCCTGCCATTATAAACCCACGTTTTATTTTACGATTTTCATTTCTCCACGTAGCCAAACCCTTTTAGAGAGAGAGAGAGTGCCGTTCCTAGAGAGATAGGGGAGGAGATTGAGCCGTGGAATCTGATTCCGTCCGATAGTTATAAAAGAGGTAGCACGCGTCGAGGCAAGTGTTCTCATACTCACTAACTTTCCTCTTTTGATATTTTTCGTTTATCATTGGGAATTTTCGTCTCAATACCCACCCAAACCATGGAAAAAGTAATACCCGTGACTTGAGACCAAGGATTATGTAATTTATTGTCCGATTTACTCATCGATCCGGTCGGTGGAGTACCACCGAACCCTAAACTACGAGAATTGGGGGTTTTTCGTTCCCACACCATATTTTGTTAAATTGACCCCAAAATGTGAGTCACCACGTGTATATATGTTGACCGTGTGATCGATCTCGCATGTTTTGACCCGTTCGCGGCGTCCAAGCCCTCTAAAAGGGCACTGTTACTGTTCACCCGAAATAAAAATGGAAATTTGCATGTTTCCACCTTCGTAATACGTTGAAGCGACTTCAAAATATGAATCCCCACATCCCAATTGTAAGTATATATCGACCGGACATCCAATTCTGCAAGAATAGACCCGTTTACGGTGTCCGAGCCCTCCAAAAGCGGCCTGACACTGTTCACCTGAAAATGGAATGCAAATGTGCATGCTTTAGCTCTATTCAATTGTGATAGAACTTATGAATAAATGTTTGTGTCAAATTGTTTGCCCTGAAAATGTGTAATTGTACACTGTAAGCAAGGAAATGCGTCCCGGAGGCTTCTAAGGTGGTGTTTGACCAACAGAGGTAAGTAAAACCAAACTCTCTTGCGAGCTTGAATTGAATGGTTAAAAGATTTAAGTTCCAAAAAAAGAAAGAAATCGAGCAAGTAAATAGAGGGAAATCCACAAGGAACAATATGGAAGATTTGACATCCTGGATGAATATACGTGATGGGAATGTGATTTCCCGATTCAAAAATACAATGGAACTGTGGTGGATCTTCCCTCAAGGAAAAAGTGAATCTTGAAACTAGGATCATGGTTCATAGGGGTAGTACCCTCTAGCTTACCATGTACATTACGATTGGAACCCAAGGAATACTCCGGCGACTCCTGGGGGTGGGTGATATTTACGGTACGCTTTAGGATACTACTGTGAAAGAACAAGGATTGCCCTGGTCTCTGGGGGATACGGGGTGATTGAGATGGCCGAGTGCTACAGACCTAAAATGTAGCCGATGGTCAAGTGTTGCAGAACTAAAATGTAGCCGATGGTCGAGTGCTGTAGACCTAAAATCTAGCCGGCATTAGAATGTGTAGCGAACACATTCCTTTCCTCGTTTCTCACATCGTTGGCTAGTATGACTTACTGGCTCCGGGGTCCGCAAAGATTAACGGTAAAAATGAAAGGGAATAAAACGTAACTGGTCTAAACACGTGGACTAGGTAATTCCAGATGTCCTCTTTCCTCTCATGTTTCCCTTTGTCCTCAGTATATGACTTTTCATCCAATTATTGCTTTTACTTTTACCTGCTTGTAGTAAGTGATGTATGATTTCATTTGCTGGGCTATACGCTCACTCTTGCTGTATATCTTTTAGATAAGAACACATTGATGCCCGATGAGACGGAATAGGCCATAGGGGTGTGATAGACAGCTGATATTGCATGCAGGGCTCGGGACTGGGACTTTGCTGATTTTATGTATGAAATAGAAATTTTGTTCTACTTTTGTAAATTGTATAAGGCATGTATGGTGGTGATTAATGATGTTTGGTAGGGATGAGTGATGGATCAGTTTCTACTGTATATTGTGATTTTTATGCTTCCGTAGATCTTTCTTATTATGGTTATGATCGAGGTTCCTAGTTGGCATCCTGTCCCACTGGCATTATACTGGAGTTATGATGTCGGTACCACCTCTGTTGATGTGGCAATTAGATCCTGTGTAGTGTGTTGAGTATTGAGACTTGTGGTTTTTGTTGTAGATTGTGTAGATTGTCGTGCAGCGTTGATTTATAGGTGTTTATATTTTGACAAACGTTCGATTTACAGACGAAATTTTGTCCAATTTTCTACATAAATTAATAATTTTAATTAGGAATACTAGCTAATTATTATGATTGACGGAGGTTATTTGAGGAGAATAACCCGGTCCGTCACAAATAGTCTCCCTTTTCTCATTATATTCTCCTATTAATAGTAATCTTACCATTAACTAGAAACTAATCATAAATGTTTGTAATAGAAATTAAGTTGTTAGAAAAATGAAGAATATTGAGCTGCATTCTGTGATTAAGCCTTGCCTTCCATTCTGTTTCTACTGTGGTTATGTGGTCCTTCTTTATGTGCAAGGGCTATATTGAAATGAAGCGTTTGGATGTCTTTTGATTTGGACAGTTGAGATGTTTCCACCACAATCTTCTAGATTCTTCAAATTATGGTCTCACGTGCTCCCTATGTGACCCAACGGATGGCTGAGATGCCACTCAATTTGAACAATTGAGATGATTCAACATCTAACCTTTAAGAATCCTCCAAGTAAGTACCACAGGTGCCTCTCTTGTCTTCATCATTATATGTCGACCCTTCACTCCTTTCTCATTTCTTCAACCTTCTTCTTCACATTCTATCAACCCTTTAACAAAATTCGATGCAACCATGACAACCTTGGAGATATGAGTATCCTGCTTGTGTGGATAAGGATGTCGTGGGGACCTTGAAGATGTGGAGTTGGTGTTTTCTATATCCTGTGTATGTATCCTAATTGTATCACAAGAATAAGAATGTGGTATATCTTATACCCTATGTGCACTTATCCCAAGTGGGGGTAGTGAGAATATTATTATGTGGATAGAGTATTAACATGATATTTGTGCACCTAAGGTGGTAAAGTATTAAGAGATCAGTCTTTGTCGCATATAAAATTTGAAAGTATCATTTGCCTCATGGTAATAATCTAGTCATTGGTGGTAAGTGTATAGTCGCTGGTTTATAGTGATAGAATATTAAATTATAATACAAGGCCGGTTTCGATCATTTTACAAATCAAGACCGGTTTCAAATTTAATACAAGGTTGATTTTAATCATTTTACAATTCAAGGCCGGTTTCAAATTTAATACACAACCAGATTAAATTATTTTACAAATCAAGGCCGGTTTCAAATTTAATACAAGGCCGGATTATAATACAAGGCTGGTTTCAATTATTTCATAAATCAAGGCCGATTTCATACAGGCCAGTCTACTTTTCTATTTTTAGGTATTCCAGTTTAAACATGAGTTTAGCAGAAAACAGAGGATAGAATGCGGAAAGCATAAAATTCAAACCAGAATACAGTTTATCAGACGATAATTAGAACGACATGCATTTAATCTAAATCGGAAGGGAAAACTGGCAATTTTTAAAGCTGGAACTTTGAAGATGGAAATATAATTCCTAAGCATGAACTTTAAAATCTGGGCACACTTGCAAATGAACTTAAAAGAGTGATCGTCCAGTACACTTGTAATATTCTGAAGCTAAAAACAGAGTATTAAATCATGAACTTAAAAACAGGGGGTACACTTGTCTGACCGTCGTCCGCCCACCATTACAGACTGGAAGCTTTCTCGAATTCTCTACTCCTTACTATTCTTCTTGCCGGTCGCTCGTGCCAGCTTCCTTTATCGAAGCTGAGTATATATAGAGGAGGGGTCAGGTGGAGTAGGTGGGGGTAAACTACCGACTTGGTACTTCTTCTCAGATGTTAGGTGGGAGTAAGTAGTCTAAGTTACTTACTTTGGTACTTCTTCTCAACGAGGTGGTTCACTTACTTCATTTAGTTAGGGTCTAGTTGGTTGTTCCTTGTATTTAGTTGTCCTTTATTCCGGTCAACTCTTTGGTCAGTGCTCAGGGTCGGCCATCTTTTTACTTATTTTATTCAAGATCGGTCAACATTTCTCAAGGCCGATCAACATGCTGACACTGGTCAACATCCGATCAACACCATAATTTTTGGCCAACCCTTACTCAAAGCCGGTAAATATCCTAAAGCCGATCAACCTTCTAAAAGCCGGTCAACCTTACAAGTTTCGATCAATTTTATCTATTCCGGACTCCAAGCAGTCCCGCCTTCTGTGGCACAAGCTACTCCGGTTTTAGAGTGGCATAATGCCACTCCGGTATTGAAGGGTATAAGGCCACTCTGGCCTCCGAATTTCGTTATACTCTTAGTTTAAATATTTTATTCCGATTTTAAATTCTCTTTTGATGTTGGGATCTCACAATTCTCCCCTACTGAAAAAACTTTCGTCCTCAAAATTTAGATGGGGTTACATACCTTAAACAAACAAGTGAGGATACTTGCTTCGGATTTCTTCTTCTCGTTCCCAGGTAGCTTCTTCGGGCGAGTGATTCCTCCATAGCACCTTTACTAAAGGAACCGTCTTCGTACGCAGCCTTTGCTCCTTCCGGTCGAGAATTTGTAGTGGCTCCTTGACATAGGATAGGTCCTTGTTGATTTTTAAGGGTTCGAGTTCAATCACGTGAGTGGGGTCATAAACATACTTTCGAAGATGGATATATGGAACACATCATGCACTTCCGTCAAACTTGGTGATAGTGCTAATTTGTATGCCACTTCTCCGATCTTTTCTAGAATCTCAAAAGGGCCCACAAATCGTGGCTTCAATTTTCTTTTCACTCTAAACCGTGACGTTCCTTTGGATGATGAGACCTTTAGGAAGACAAAATCTCCTATCTCAAAGCTTAATTCTTTCCTCATTCTATCCGCATAACTTTTCTGTCTGCTCTGAGAAACCTTCAAGTTTTCATGGATTAGTTCTATTTTCTCAGCCATTTCTTTTACGATTTTGGGACCCAAAATCTTTTTATCTTCGGTCTCCTCCTAATAAATTGGCGACCTATATTTTTTTCCATACAAAGCCTCAAAAGGTGCCATACCAATACTAGTCTGATAACTGTTATTATAAGCAAACTCTGCCAGTGCTAGGTAGGTATCCGAAGTTCCTTTCATTTCTAATACAGAAGCCCTCAACATATCCTCAAGAATCTGGATGGTATTCTAAGACTGGCCATCTGTTTGACAGTGGTAAGCAGTACTGAATTTTAATTCAGTCACCATTTCCTTATGCAGACTCTTCCAAAACCTTGAGGCAAGATGGGGGTCTCTATCGGATACAATGGAGGTAGGAATTCCATGTAGTCTTACGATCTTGTTCACATATAGTTGAGCCAATCTATTGCGTCAATACGTTGTTCTGATCGCCAAGAAATGGGCTAACTTTGTCAGCCGGTCAACTATAACCCAAACAACGTCGTGATTTCTTGGGGTCCTTGGCAGGCCTGACACGAAGTCCATAGCGATATCTTCCCACTTCCAGTTTGGGATCGCCATCTGCTGTAATAACCCGGACGGTTTTCTCCTTTCAGCCTTCAATTGTTGACATACGAAGCATTTCTCCACATAGGCCATGATGTCTCTCTTCATGTTCCTCCACCAGAACGTTTTCTTTAAGTATTGATACATCTTATTTGTTCCGAGGTGAATGATATATCTAGATCGACGGGCTTCCTTTAGAATCTTTTCCTTCAACTCCGTATCATCTGGCACACACAATCGATCCCTAAATTGTAATACTCTGTCATTTCGGACACTGAATTCAACTCAGGATTCCTTACTTAAGTCACTTGTAATTTCTACAAGGAACGGATCATCGACTTGCTTCTCCATGATTTCACTAACAATCTCCGGTTGGATTTGAAGATAGGACAGGAGCATTCTATTACCCTTAGCAAATTGCTGGATATCACATTGCTTTAGATAGTCCAACAATTCTATCTGTTTGATTTGCATTTGAGCCACAAATCCTGGCCGTCAACTTAAAGCATCCGCAACCACATTAGCCTTTCCAGGCTTATACTGTATCTCACAGTCGTAGTCCTTTAAGAAGTCGAGCCACCTCCTTTGTCTCATGTTAAACTCCTTCTGGGAAAACAAATACTTCAAGCTTTTGTGATCGGAATACTCCATAAACTTTTTACCGTACAGGTAATGTCTCCAAATTTTCAAAGAAAACACTACGGCAGCAAGCTCCATGTCATAGGTAAGGTAGTTCTTTTCGTGGACCTTTAGTTGCCTAGACCCATGAGCTACCACATTATCGTGCTGCATCAGTACACATCCCAAGCTTGCTTTGAAGGCATCTCAATACACCTCATAACCTCCTGATCCTTTTGGAATCACCAATACTGGAGCAGTAGTCAGGCGATCCCTTAGCTCCTGAAAACTCTGATCACACTCCTTAGTCCACTAAAACGTGACTTCCTTTTTCAATAATCGAGTCAGGGGCATAGCAATTTGTGAAAAGGTTTCCGTAAATCGCCGGTAGTAACCTGCCATGCCCAAAAAGCTTCTAATCTCAGTTACAGAAGTTGGCTTACTCCAGTTAGTCACAGCCTCTACTTTCTGTGGATCCACAGAGATACCACCAGCAGAAATCACATGTCCCAAGAACATCACCTTTTCTAACAAGAACTCACATTTTTCCAACTTAGCATATAACTTTTTCTCTCGAAGCGCTTGGAGCACTATCCTCAGATGGGTTTCGTGCTCCTCGTGGTTCTTAGAATAGATTAGAATATCATCGATAAAAACTACCAAAAATTTATCCAGATACTGCCTGAATACTCTATTCATTAGGTCCATAAAAGTAGCAGGGGCGTTTGTAAGTCCAAAGGGCTAACAAGAAACTCATAGTGGCCGTATCTTGTTCGGAAGGCAGTTTTGGCCACATCTTCTGGCTTAATCCTCAATTGATGATAACCAGACCTCAAATCGATCTTCGAGAACACTTGGGATCTTTGTAATTGATCAAACAAATCATCAATACGCGGCAGAGGATATTTGTTCTTGATCGTGACTTTGTTTAACTCACGATAATTAATACATAGCCGCAATGACCCATCTTTCTTTCTCACAAACAAACTGGTGCTCCCCAAGGAGACACACTTGGCCAAATAAAGCCTTTGTCTAATAATTTCTGCAACTACTACCTTAATTCCTTCAACTCAGCCGGAGCCATTCTGTAGGAGGCCTTAGAAACTGGACCGACACCGGGAACGATAGAAATCTCAAACTCAATTTTTTGATGTGGAGGCAATCCAGGCAACTCCTCAGGAAATACATCCTCAAAATCACGGACAACGTGGATGTCGTTTGCCGGCACCTCATGACTCCCAGTGGTGCAGGTATAAGCCAAGTAAGCCTTACATCAACTTTTTACTAAATGTTTAGCATGTAAAGCCGAGATCATTACTGGCATCTCCTTTTTCTTGATACCTTGGAAGAAAAAGGTTTCCCTCCCAGGGATATTAAAATAAACCTTCTTCCTAAGATAATTAATGGTGGCATGATTCTCAGCCAGCCAATCCATCCCTAGGATCACGTCAAAGCCTCCCATGTTTAGTAACACCAAATCCGCCACCAAACATCTCCCGTCTATTTCTATCACGCATCCAGGATATGTAACATCAGTGGCTACGGGGAATCCAGTAGGGGTACATACTGATAATTCATAATTCAATATGTAAGGAGCAGTAACTATATGACATGAAAGCCGTGGAGAAATAAAAGAGTGGGTAGACCCGGAGTCAAACAAGATAGATGCAGGAACGCCACAAACAGGAAGAGTACCTTCCATGACATTTGCCGATACCTCTGGCTCCTGAATAGCCACTGCAAAGGCCTTAGCCGAAACAGTAGGCTTTCTCTCTTCTAGTTTCGGGCAATCTTTGATCAAGTGGCCGTGCTGTCCGCATCTAAAACAAGCTTCCGTTGCCCGGCGGCACGCCTGCCCCGGATGTACCTTTCCACAGGACGAGCAGTGTGCAACCGAAGCCCTAGAATCAGCCATTGACTGAGCCGGTGCAACACCCTTTCCCTTCTCAGCCGTCCTCGTCCTTTGGGACAACCCAAAAGATCCCCCGGCAGATCCGCCACCAACACTTGCCAGTCTAGCTGCCCTCTTTGCGTAGAATTTCTCTATCTTCAGCTATTGTTCGTAAAGGACCGCCCGGTCCAATATATCGGCATACATCTCAAGCTTTAATGTGGTTAGGTTCTTTCGAATATCATCCCGCAGTCCTTGCTAAAACTTCTTCACCTTCCTTAATTTGTCTTCCACATAAAAAGGTGAGAATCGGGACAGTTCGGTGAATTTAGCGTCATACTCCGTCACCGTCATGCTTCCTTGCCTTAATCTCATAAACTTCATTTCCTTTTGGTCTTGGAGATTGGATGGAAAGTACTTCTCCAGAAAAGCTTCCTCGAACGTGTCCCAAGTGATCAACTCGTCGGGCATTCCTAGCACCCTCTTCCTCATGTCCCACCAGCTGTCTACTTCGCCCTCCAATTTATACACGGCGAATGTGACCTTCTCCTAGTCCGTACACCCAACCACTGTAAATATTTTCTTCATCCTCTTAAGCCATCTATCAGCTTCTGCTGGATCGGGTTTTCCCAAGAAGCCCGGCGCCCGCTCTGCCATGAACCGATCATACGTGGTTGGAGCTAGGATGGCTAGAGCTGGCTCAGTCGCAGGGACTTGAGCCATGTGCCTATGCTCGACGGATTCCACCACGGTGGTCATTCTTTCCAACAAGTCTATATAAACGGCCTCCCGTTCATAGGGTGTATTACGGCCATTTCTTCTTGATCTTCCACTAGCCATCCTAAAATCAAGACAGATACAATATTATAATCTCAAAAAAAGGAAGTATCCTTCAATCCCAATAAAATTGTACTTAATCTAGAAGCCAAGTTTCCTAAGGACTCTAATTGCCTAAATTATCCTTGGCCTATTCCCTTCAAAAATTTAGTATGAAGATTCAAACCTATGCTTCCGCATTTTGATCGATCAATTCCTAAGGCATCTCATCTCTCTGATACCAATTGGGATGGAATATATATATATTTGCATTCCGCTAACGATCTCCCAGAACTGACACCAAGTTTCGGTGGTCCGGTCCGGCCGATCGTGCCTTCCAAATTACAGGATCACAGATGTCATCTAGGTCTCATATATATTAGTCATCAAACATATAGTGGAAGTCAATCTAATTTCCGGCTAAACCATTCATATTTATTCCCATAAAAACTCATTCCTGAATACATATAGCCATGAACGTCTAATCACAAAAGTTTATAAATTCTAACAGATCATTACATTAATTGCTTCTTCATGGTGGTCATCCAAAATGTGTGCTTTTGAATCCTTACAACCCTTCAGATAGGATCTAGTTACTCCGTCTCGTCAGGCACGAGTTCTAAATTTTCGTTTGAGAGGGGTGGAAAAAAATAGAAAACAGTGAGCCAGAGCTCAACAAGGTACATGCAGATTTTTTCATATAATATCCGTGCTGTCAACAGTACAGATACATATACAGAAAATCATTTGGCCGGAATCATGCAGAACGGTTAAGCCAGGAAATCATGCAACATATATCATACGGTAGCATTTGGACGGACTATACAGAAGTTAATTAGAAAGCCGAAACATATAATATTAGAGCATAAAACAAGGCCGGTCACAGTATAGCTACTTTTATTTATTTCTTAAGAGAAGAAGGGCTTTAATCGAGGATAGATTGTGCACATCTCCTCACAATCACAACAATACCTCCTTGTACAAAGCCCCGAGGACGGCTCTCACTTACGTTATCGTCGATTATCACCATAAGGTCTTAAGGCATGCCGGAGAACCTTGTCTCCCAAGGGCTAAGGTCCGAATTTATTTGTCTTATCATAAAGTCGGTTCATATTTTCTTTGTTTATTCCAGACGGCCATATCACAAGCCGGTTTTAAAATCACATAATAAGCCGGTTTTAAATTTTTAGTATAGATGCCGGTTTCAAATCATAATACAAAGCCGGTTTCGATTATAATACAAGGCCGGTTTCAATCATTTTACAAATCAAGGCCAGTTTCAAATTTTTGATACAAAGCCGGTCTCAAAATCGCAGAGCAAATGACGGTTTCAAAATTCCAATACAAATGCCGGTTTCAATCATAATACAAGGCCGGTTTTAAAATCACAGAACAAATACCGATTTTAAAATTACAATACAAATGCCGATTTCAATTATAATACAAGGCCGGTTTCAAAATCACAGAACAATTGCCATTTTCAAAATTACAATACAGCCGAATACCTTTTTAACAAAAGCCGGAGGTCTTATGTCGAAAATCGGAGGTCATTAATCAAAGGTCGAAGATCCTTTTAACAAAAGTCAGAGGTCTTTTATCATAAGCCGAATACCTTTTTAACAAAAGTTGGAGGTCATTTATCATAAGCCGAATGCATTTTTAATAAAAGCCGGAGATCCTTTATCATAAGCCGAATACCTTTTTAACAAAAGCCAGAGGTCATTTATCAAAACGCATAACAGAGCTTCCTTTAAACA
>JAOVVI020010632.1:0-11587 GCA_028571085.2 Nepenthes alata
GCTCGGTCCTATCCGAGCGGCCCCAAACCTATCCGAGCGGCCCCAAAGGTCGTATTCAAAAATTTGGTCCTATCCGAGCGGCCCCAGATGTCGTATTCAAAAACTCGATCCTATCCAAGCGGCCCCAAAGGTCATAGTCAAAAACTCGATCCTATCTGATCGGCCCCAGAGGTCGTATTCAAACAACTCGTTTCCGTCCGAGTGTCCCAAAAGTTCAAGCTCTAGGAACTTCGTGCAAAGTCAGACGACCCGAGAAGTCAAAAGGCAGCATAATCCTTCAAAGAGCTCACGATAAAAGCTAAGGATAAGCTACTTAGCATCACCTTACAAAAAGAACAAACACTCGTACAGACCGGACAAAGAGTCCAAAGTTTCGACTCAGAAAGCGTAAGTTTTTATTTATAAAATAATATTATGTACAGTGTTATATAAAAAAAAGAGAGAAAGAAAAGAGAGCCCCTCTTGGCTCCCCTGTCCTCGGACCTCCTGGGCTCCAAAAGGCCCCGCCTGATCCGTCAGATCTGGTTGCTCGAGTGTGGGAGGTTCACTTTCAGGCCCTGCCCAAGAGGACTCGGGGAAAGGCCTCCCAGCAACGCCGTATAAGTCTTCTCTGCTTAAGGCACTGTCGTTCCTGGGATCGAGAACAGCCCTAGGAAACAGCGGATGGATCAGTCGCAGCACTCGGTGGCACATGCGAATGCCCACCCAGTACTTGCTGTCCAACAACGACGCAATCTCCGAGGTTTGCACGGACGTCCTCAGCCTCTCGTCGTGACGAGCAACACTGTCCCAGAGAAGCCCCAACTGAAGTCGCTGGAGCTTGACGGTATCCTCCAGAGAGGCAACATTCCTCTCTGCTTCAGCCAGCTTCGCTTCAGCCCGTTGGGCAGCTTCCCCGGCGGCCCTCAGCAACTCCATCTCCAAGAGGGACTGGGCGACCTCTTCAACTAGCTGACTGAGGCTCTCAGCCAAGTCCTGGAGCTGCAAAACAGATAAGCCCATCAAGACACAACCGACTGAAAGTAAGGCAAGAGAAGTAGCGGTGGATTACCTTGGAGACGAGAGGGCCACCCCCTGGGCCACGTTCCCCAGGAGCCTCGGACTCCTGCGGCTCGCTCTCAGGCACCGCAGATGCGTTCTCAGCGATAAGGGGCACCAAGGAGCCTGCCCCAGCATCGGCGTCCTCGCCATGATGCTCTTCCAAGACATCAGCAATGCACCCTGATGGACTTTCAGCTTGGACTGTAACGGGATGCTCAGAGGGATCAGAAGACATCAGGTCACCAGCGCCACACCTCTCAGACCATCTCAGCTATCATTCCCCCCTCAGCTTCCCTAATGGAGTCCCCGCCTCCGATGTCCTCGTAAGGGTGGCCAATCCTTTCCGAGAAGTCACCAGGCAGATCAACGGCAACTCTAGGAGTAGGATCATCATTGGGAGACTGGACGTCCGGGATCTCCACAATCTCCGAGATCATCCCCGAATGCCCTTCGAGAGGATCGACCAGCGAAGGAGGGGCGGGACCTTTAGTCCCCGATGACTCTGGTAAAGAACCAGTCCTCAACCTCTTAAAGAGAAGAGCAATCACGATGTTGTCATCAAAATCTTCATCATCATCGGACGAGGGGAACTCAACAATGGCCACCGGACGCTTCGAGCTCTCTGCCGGACAGCTCTTCTCCATGCCCTCAACAGGACCCTCAATCCTCAGAGATTTTGCCTTCCTCCTCAGTCTCTTCTTCTTGGACTTCTCGGAAGGAGTTACAGTGGAGGCCTCGGACCGTGGCCCCCATTTTGTTTTCTCGAAGTTCTCAGACAAAAGCCAGATGTTGCGCTTATTCTCGTGAAAGCCTCCGAGATTGACCAACACCAGGTCCGTGAACTCTTTCACAGCCTCCCTCTCCTCCTTCGAAGGATCCGAGCAGCACTGGCTGGCCACATTCCCCCAAACAATGGGGATGGCCCAATCCTCCCGGATGCCCAGGAAGAAGAATTTATCCTTCCACCTCTTGGTGGAGTCCGGGTTCCCCGCGCACATCACAGAAAAGTCTGGGCGAGGGGTCATTGTGATCCAGTCAAGGTTATGTGTAAAACGGAACATAACCTTGACCATAAGTGCGTCCAACAGCTTATCATGGCAGCGGGCAAAAACGCACAAATAAACAAAACACCTTATGGCATTCGGTTAAAGCTTGGCAAAAGAAACTCCAAGGCCCCTCATGATTTCATAAAGATCTTCTGGAACTAAAAAATGGAGCCCACCCTTGAGGTGGATTTCGTATACGGTAATGAACCCGTCCCGTGGACATTACGCCCTCTCACAGGCATCCGGAATCGACATGGCTACGGAATCGGGGATTCTGTACCGTTCTCGAATCTCCTCGACCCTGCCGAGCGTCATGGACGAAGCAATATCCCTTACTCCAGGCACCATGGAAAACGAGCAGAAAAGACAGAAGAAGAACGAAGAACAAAAGCTTCAAACGAGGAGAGCAAACTTGGCAAAGAAAATGAAGCAAACACAAAGTGAGGAATGTGAACTGAGAAGGCCAAGATATTAAATATTTTTGAAATTAAAAAAGGCGCACTCATTGCCCTTCGCCACGCGTCGCAAAGCCATTCGACTCAGAGAAGTCGTGGCCTTGCCTTCCCAAGGCGCCTATCAGCCCGTCAATCCAGCATTTAATGCTATGCAGAAGCCCAAACAACGGCGCTGGAAAGGTCTCGGACTCAAAAGAAGTTCTAGGACAATTCTTCACCAAACCTGGCGCCGCATTTCCTCCAAGGACACACATGATCTCGGACTAGCATCGCAAAAGGCCTAAAACCAAAAGTGGACGGCCATACTCTTACCTCCTCAGGGACGTCCTTCTCAGGCCATAACGCGCATACGGACAAATTGTTGCAGGAAAAGGTCAACCTCCCAAGAACAGCAGTGACGACATACCAAACGGCTGAGAACCTCGAACCTTTGGCATGGGGGGCTATGTTGGGTCCCAATATAAGGGCCCATAAAATACGGCACAAAAAAGAGGCCCAAAGTCACGATCGCGGCCCAAGATGACACACTGGCCCAAAAGCCCAATTTACTTCCTAAAGCTAAATTGGTCTCACGAGCCCGAGAATGTGGGCTAGTGTCCCAGAACCCAAGTGGAGACAAAGTTCGAGAATGCCATTTAACCAAAAGGAGCTCGAGGATGCCGCAAGGAGCTGGCGTTATCAAGGAAACCCCAAGAAACGTCCGATAACCCTAACCCCACAAATCCGATGACCTTTTAACAGACGAGGACCGCCATGGCATCCCCCGCACAAGAAGCCAAAATGACCAAGTATGTCAATTCAGTTGGCTCGCAGTGACCAAGAAGCTCGGGAACCTCAGATGTTCCTTCAGGTTTCAGCCGAGTCCACGAACTCACAAAGGGACAAGGCACGTCACATAAGGACGAGGACTATTCTTACACGACCGTGAGCGCCAACTAAGCAACTGTACTATTACCAAAGAACACGCAACCATTGTAAAACGTCACATCCACAGCGCATAATGATGCTCAGAGTACGCCTAGTCATATCAAGACTGACACCTAAAATCTACGCGCCTGACACAGCCAACAGAGCAGGTGGACAGCCTCCCGGCCATACGCCAGCTACCACGTGTCCTCTCCCCAACGGTATAATTTTTTCCTATAAATACATAGCAGAGGCTCCTGACTTGGGACCCCTTTTTTCCTCTTCCCAGACGAGAAAAAAGAGAAGAAGCTCGTTAGATTAAAGAGAAAGAGAGAGCTTTCAAGAGAGAGAGGCTAGGAAGAGAAAGAGAAGATACTCTCACAAACTTGTATTTTGTAACTCTTCCATTCATAGTAAAGCGTTTCAAAGGCCCAGAGATCGTGGTTTTTTCTCCCCATTCAAGAGGAGGTTTTTCACGTAAAATTCGATTTTAATCTCTCCCTCTCCACATCTTTACAACCTCAAATATCTATGTTGTACCGGATTCTAAAATTCAGAGCGCAACAATATATATATATGAATAATATTTTTATAAATTTATCGTTTGATAGAAAATCAATCAAACTTAGAGAACAAATCAAGTGATAAATGGAGATATTTTTTGGATCGTAAATAATTATATTAAAGTATCTAAAATCTGTATAATCAATATCTCATTAGACTGTGACTAAAATATAAAATAATTTCCATAAATATTTCAAAATTTTATAAAAAATGGAATTAAATAAGGACTAAAAATAAAATGAAAAGATGCACGGATTAGTCAGGAAACATCAGCGTGGGGATTAGACGACGGCTATTTGGATAGAAATTAACTCCAAGGGGCAATAAAAAAGAAGTAGGATTTTATTTTATTTTATTTTTAAAGAAGGTTAATGGATTAGAATTTAATAATTAATATTTAAAAAATGAAAAATATTTAAAATAGTTATATTTTTTAATTTTTTTAATGCTAATATCTATCAACTATTAAATGTAGTATTTAATAAAAAGTAATAAAAAAACTATTTAAAAATTTTATTTAATATTCACATTTTAATCGTTAAAATTTTTTTAATCCATTGACTCAAATAAAAAAATCGAGCCATATTTTACCTTAAGAGAAGTAGAATCCAGCGTGCCAACGGGCCAAAAATAATTTCAGATTAAAAATTATTATTGTATCTATTCATATAAGAATCGGGCCAATTAGATTGATTCATAAATATTTTTAATTTAAATATTTTTATTTATAAATAAATATATATATAAAAATATCTATAAACGTAAAATATTTTAAAATAATATATAATATTTTTATAAGTAAATATTTTTTACATGGCAATATCTAAAAATATAAAATATTTTATTATAATAAAAAACATATAAAATATAAAATATTATATATTTTCTTATAATGAAAAAAACAAAATATAAAATCAAATGAGCTGGACTTGACTTTGGAGTGCCACTGGCTCGTTCAGGGTTTATATATTCCACTTGCAATCAAATGAGCCTTGACATTATCCATAGTTCGTACAAATTGTTATTTAATATACTCTGTAAAGATTTGCGCAGAGGAAGGGCTAAAACAGAGAGGATGAAAGGGGCGAACGGCAGATGCGAAAGGGAGGAGAGGACAGGGCAATGATGGCGAAAAACAGACGCAGCCGCTGTTATTAATTTGAGTTTTTTTAATATACAACGTCTCTTCCAAACATCTCTTAAATAATATGCACTTGACAAAGAAAAATGACTCTACAAGAAAATTATCTCCAAAAAATCATCTAAGCAAAAATAAAAAATAATACACAATATATAACATAATATACATTATTTTATATTTTCTAATATATTCTTATAAGGTGGAGCATATATATTGATTATGCCCATCTTGAACAGGTAAATATTCAGACGATGTGATAGCAATATTTTGATAAACATGTCTGCAAGTTGATTGTTGGTTGCCACATAGTGTGTGTGAATGCTCCTTTCTTGAATCTTGTCGCGGACCAAGTGACAATCCAATTCGATGTATTTGGTGTGTTCATGAAAAACAGGATTTGTGGCTACGTGGAGAGCGGCTTGGTTATCACAGTGGAGGTCCGCTGCATGTGAGTGGGAAACTTGCAAATCATTTAGAATATAACGTATCCAAGATAATTCAAAACGAGAAACAACGAATTGTTTCTTATATTTCCAGGAGATAAGGGAATCACCGATAAAGACAGTATTCGGTGATGGACCTTTGAGTGTCCGGACATGAAACTCAATCTGCATCACAAAAAGCTCAAAGTTAAATATTAGAGATAGAAGAAAATATTATTCATTGTCCTGGATTTAGTTTAAGGTATCGCAGAACTTGATAGATAGCATTCATATGATAGAAAAATTGTTCGAATCATAAATTGACTCAAATTTATATGGCATAGCATATGTCGGGTCTTGTCAAGGTTAGGTAGAGAAGTTGCCCAATTAGTCTTCTATAGGCACTCGGATCTTACAAAATCATCCCGATCTCCTTACTCAATTTCAAATTTTGATCCATTGAAAGTTTAAGAAGCTTAGACCCAAAAGTGCCGGAATCAGCTAAAATATTAAGAGCGTATTTTCTTTGACAAATATATATACCTTTTGATGATCATACCACTTCAATGCCAAGGAAATATCATAGAATGCAAAGATCTTTAATCTTGAAGGCTTGATTAAAAATTATTTGATAGAGGCGACCAAATTTAAACAACTACTTGCCACAATAATGTCATCAACATACACAAATAATATTATAAATGACTTATTATCTTCCTTGGTGAATAAACTATAATCAACTTTGGATTGTGTGAAACTAAAAGTAATAATAGATGTAAACAGCTTTGAATATTATTGCCTAGAAGCTTGTTTAAGGCTATATATACTTTTTAATAATTTACAAACTTGATTGGGTTTTTCTTTAGTGTAGTCGAGAGGTTTCTGCATGTAAATTTTTTCATCCAAACCTCTATGTAAAAAGGTATTATTAATATCAAAGTGATATAAATGCCACCTTTTAACAGTAGCCATGGCTAAGAGATATCGCACAATAGTGAGTTTAGCAACAGGAGAAAAAATTTCATGGTAATCTATACCATCTTGTTGTGTGTATCATTTGGCTACTAATCTACATTTATATCTCTCAATACTCCCATCACTATTAAATTTTAATTTAAATATATATCGGCATCCAACATTTCTCTTTTCAGGAGTAAATCAGTAATAATCCAACAGTTCTCTCAGTTTACTTTCTATGGTGCCGCGCCAGTTTCAATCATAAATGGCTTGGGCATATGTTTGTGGTTCACTTTGAAATGTGATGGAAGATGAGAAATGACTAAAAGTATGAGATAATTTTTGGTGTGAAGTAAAATTTATAAGAGGATAAGATTTACCTGGAGGAGTCTGGACCTCTAATTGAGTGGGTGAAGTCCGAGACACTTGATAACAATAAAACTCTTTCAAATATCGAGGTGCTTTTCTCACTCTAGTGGTTCTACAAACATGTATTTGACTGGTTGCATGAAGCAGTGTATTAGGGGTAAAATTAGTAGACGGATTTTGTTATGACTCATCATTGATTAATTGTTCTTGATTCTCACTAAGTTGGCCGTGAACGGGAACAATGGGCATTTCTCCACTATCTTCGAGTTCAGCAACGAGGTTCAAAAGGGTTTCTTGGAAATTGGATTGTAATGGTTGAGTTAGGAAGAATTGATCATTATCAATCTCAACAGTGGATGGTTCTGATGAGCATTCATCAGGTTGAGTACTAGTGCTTTGGGCAATATCGATTTTCTGGAAAGGAAATATGCTTTTATGAAAAATGATATCTCTTGAATAAAATATAGTATAGTTATTCAAGTCAATCAATTTATATCATTTAACCCCAAAAGGATAGCCTAAAAAAATACACTTTCTACTTCTAGGATCCAACCTTTTGCAACCATGAGAGATGGTAGAAGCAAAACACAAGCAACTAAGAATTCTCAGATTTTCATAACTAGGTTAAACTCCAAAGAGAATTTCATACGGGGTCCTATTATTCAATAATGGAGTTGGCGTTCTGTTTATGATATATGTAACCGCAAGAATACAGTCACTCCAAAACTTTAAGGGCAGCTCGGACTGAAATCTAATGGTCCTACAAACATTCAATAAATGTTGATATTTACGCTCAACAATATCGTTTTGTTGCGGTGTTTTAACACAGCTCCATTGATGAATTATGCCTCTTGTACTGTAGAAATCTCCCATATTGAATTTTGATCTATTATCACTTTTTATAATTTAAATTTTAATATTGAATTGTGTTTCGATAAGTTTGTAAAAACCTTCTAAGCATAATCTTGTGTCTGACTTTTATTTTAGAAGATAGATCCACGTGCTTCTAGAAAAATTATCAATAATGGTCAGAAAATATTTAAAACCGTCATAAGATGTCTCAGAAAAAGGTCCCCATAAATCACAACGAACCATTTCAAATAAGGTATGTGACTTATGAGTGCCGGAAAAAAAAGGTAGACGACGTTGTTTAGCTATTTGATAAATAGAACAATGATTATTATTAATAGAAGGTAATGCTCTTTTTACAAGAGGATTATCAATTAGCTTAAGCCTAAAGTGAGATATGTGCCCTAAACGCCAATGCCAAACAACAACTGGCAACGAAACAGAATAAACGGAAGGTTTTATGTTCAGATTAGAAAACTTGGTAAGAAAGACAGCCAAAGTATTTGTACTTGCGCATCAGATGGTATAACCCACTCTTTCTTCACACATCCAAATGTTGTCCAATAGGTAAGGTTCTGAATCAAATAAATTTTAAAAAAAAACATACAGCAATTAAGGATGTCAGTAAGTCATTTTACTGATATCAGATTGAAAGAAAATGATGGGACACAAAGAACGTTTTGCAATATTATTTTATCTGTAAGCTTGATATTACCAATATGAGAAACTGATCATAAGATCTGTGGCTCCAATGTCTAGAATTCATACTTGTTTATTGTGATTAGATTGTTTATGAGGAGTGACACGTATGACATTACCAGTCATATTGGCAGCTTTCGGCTGCTTAATGATAGGGTTAAATACGGGATGCATTTGTTTGGCTGCGTGGGAGGTAACATCAGTGTCTTTGGATTGAATTAATTTCATAAGTTGTTTGAATTGGGCTTTGGTCAAAGCAACTCTTTCATCTTCATCCACCTCTTGATCAGAATGTGTTTAGAAGCTCGACAGCTTGGTAGAAGAGATCATGTTGCCAGATTTGCCATACAATTTGTGGTTAGGTGGAAAACCATGCAATTGATAACATTTATCCACAATATGCCCAGGCTTGTTACAATGGAAGCACACAGGAACATCAGTGTTTCCAGCCTTAAAACACTGCTGCATAGAATGTCCTGTGATCCTACAATAAACACAGAACAGCCTGTCCCTCTTGACAGGATGGGTTATTTTTGCAATAATTTTTGAATAATTAGTACTTCTTTTGGCTGTTAAAGTCACCGTGTCCGAAGAATGTATAATAGACAACATTTGGTGTTATCGTTCTTACTGTTGAATAACAGAATAAATTTTATTAACATATGGGAGATATTCCATCAACATAATCTGGTCTCGGGCATTAGAATAAGAGTCATTTAAACTCATCAAAAATTGTATCACACAACCTTTTTGATATCTATTAGCAAAAATCTTCATTTTACCGCAATCATAATTCGGGAGAGGGTCATAGATTTAGAGTTCATCCCATAATGTTTTGAGTTTACCGTAATACACGCTTACTGAATCTTGTTCCTACAGAAGACTGGCCAACGATTTCTTCAATTGAAAGATGTGTGGCCCATTTTGTTGGGTGAAGCATTCACGCAACTCGTTCCAAATCTTAGAAGTATCATCAACGAAGACAACGCTAGATTTGATAGATGGGCTAACGGAGTTTTGGATCTATGAGACTACCATGTTATTACATCGTTCCCAGGCTTCGAAAAGAGGATTGCTTGAGTCGATCGGTTTGGAAACAGTGCCCTCGATGAGCTGAAGTTTATTTTTGGGTCGACGCATGGCTCTGGACCAGGTCGAATAGTTGTCGACAGTAAGTAAATCGGTAACCAGAGTGATGACAGTATTGTCATCGATTTCCAACTGAAAAGGATTTGAGAGATCTGTGAGGATTTGGAATCGCATGTATTTTTGTTAAGAGATGAGAGGTGGGTTGGTTGTGTTCGTTGTAGTTTCGGAAGGAGTTTGCTGTGACTCCATGTCTCTGATACCATGTAAAGATTTGCGCAGAGGAATGGCTAAAATAGAGAGAAAGAAAGAGGTGGACGGGAGATGCGAAAGGGAAGTGAGGACTAGGCAATGATGGCGAAAAACGGACGCAGGCGCTATTATTAATTTGAGTTTTTTTTAATATACAACATCCCACCCAAACATATCTTAAATAATATGCATTTGACAAAAAAAAAGGACTCTATAAGGAAAATATCACTAGGAAATCATCTATGTAGAAAAGGAAATAAAAAATATGAAAAAAAAATAATGCACAATATATAACAAAATATACATTATTATATATTTTCTAATACTTATTTGTATGGCTAATCACGACAATGAAGTCGTATTTAAATCCTATAACAGGAAAATATTTATTCTGTGTATGACCTAAGTATAATATAATCATAATCTCTTACAGTATTTCAAATATTTTAGTATTTATGTTAATTGACACACTAAATTAATAAATTATATTACATTATGCCATCTATATTATAATTTGTTTGGACCAGTTTGATAGGTGTAAGATATAGATCTCAAAATGTATTTTAATGATAATTAATTTAATTAAATTGATAAATTTTTAAGATTAATTGAGATTTTAAAATAAAATAATTAAATTTTAAATCAAAATAAGTTAGACCGAGTGAAATTTAATTTACGTGTGATCCATGCATGAGCGTGTTTTAAGCAAAATATCTGTACTTGAGATAAACTCATGAGGGGCACCCATACGCGATGAAATTATGTTTGTGTCTGATCCACACCTGTGTGGCACTCATACATTGGTTTTCTATAAATAAACATCATTATTGATTTTAATTTATTTCTACTAAAATTTTAATAAAAGAGTGACAAAGAGAAGAAGAAGGGAGAGAAAGAATGAGAATAAGAAATTAATGTAAAATTAAGTGATGATTTAATAAACTAAAGTGAAAGCAAGTATATTTAAATACTTTCTTCCCTTATTGCTGTTTATTTTTAATTTTTTTGATTATTTCTTATTTTAAATACTCATATATGTATTATTTTTATTTTTAAAATAATTATACTTTGTATGTATGTGATTTCACTCTGATTTTATAAATTTTTGTTAAAAACATATCATAAATTTATTAAATCATATTTAAATACTAAATTGTTATAATAATATTCATAGATGTCTTCTAATCTTAAATATATGCTTACACATATTTTGAATTATTACATAATTATTCATCCATATTTATAATTGAAAGAAATTATATAAGTTATATATAATTTTTGAAATCTTTGTTTTAATATTTTTATATTTTTTCTATTTGTAATAAAGAGTTAAAAAAATTATATAAATTATATTAATGTTATATAATTTATGTAATTGATGCGTCTCTGGTTCCCGATTGTAGTATGGATTAGAGAACCTTTTAATTTTTCGTTGCGAGTCGATCTGGATTGAGCACGATCTCTGTCACTACTAACCTAGAACCTACACACCATAAACTACAAACAAGGAATCAGAGAACAGCGGGAGATTATCCCGCGAACATTCCGACGCTCAAATTAGAAAATTTTTACAATAAACGAAATAATACACATTCAAGAGTAAACGTGATAGTAATGGAAAGATATTGGGATGAGAGGAGTGAGAGTGAGATGTGTTTAGAGGACTAGGCTCCGAGAGTTACACCGCTTTGGGTGGCTCACTAACTTCACCGAGAAGTGATAGTGGTTCGAGGAACTAGAGCTAGTTCGTTCTCCTCAAGAATGGAGGGTGAATGATTGAATGCTTGATTTTTGGTTACT
>JAOVVI020010633.1:0-12998 GCA_028571085.2 Nepenthes alata
GGTCAACTGATGGGCTATGGGCTTGAATGGAATAAGCTCATCACTGTGGAAAAAGCCTCTAAAGGCTCAACATGCTGTGCGTGGACGGTCAATCATTGAGTTGACCGTCTACGAGCAAGTTGGCCGCCCGGTTGGTCAACGCCAACGTTGACCGTCCTGGGCCTTACGATTTCTGGGCCCATCCTCTAACTGGGCCGTCCAAGTGTTGACCGGTCTTCTTGGGCCCGTTGACCTTTTCTGGCCAGCCCATTTTTGGTATACCCATCAAAAGTGCTAAATTGGCATAGTTATTGACTAGAATATTGATCGGCCCAAATGGGAGGAAAATATCCGGTCAACAAGCGTTGACCAGCTGAAATGCCAGGAGACCGGTCAACACGTTGACCGGTTAATTGGACAAGTTGCCCAGTATGCTTATAGATAGAAAATGATCGGAACGTGTCTCGAGGCAAAATGCCTTGTCGCTGAAGATATCCGGTCAACAAGTTGACCGGATATAATGGCAAAATGGTCGGAATAGGTCAAATGGCCGGTTTGCACCGGAAGACGGAATGGTATAAAATTGCCGGTATGATATATTTTTCCGGTATGGGTTTTGATAAAAATTACCGGTATACTTAGAGAAGGAAAGACTAGTATGACGAAGCGACTGGTATGCTTAAGAAAGAAATGACTGGCATGGCAAAAATGCCCAGTCAACACAATTACCGGCTAACTGCCCAAATAACCCGAAAAAGCAAAAGTATCTTGTTGCAAAAATTTCGGTCAACACGTTGACCAAAAATTGTGTCATTTTGCCACAGGCAAAATGGCCGGTTTGTGCATTTAACCAGTATAAACGGATGAAAATTGCCCGGTATGAATTTGCATGGGCGAGATTACCGGTATGAGTAAAATTAGTGGTTTGTATAAATCTACCGAAACAGACAAAATTACCTGATTGTGTGATCGGTATATTGTGAGGAAACGGTCGGTTTGAATTCATGGTAAAATAACAAGTATGAATTTTGGAGGATAATTGCCGGTATACACGATTTGACAGAAATGCGTAAATTGCCCGGCTTGTGCTAATTATCGAAATCGCCGATATGAAATAAGTGACCGGTATGCTGAAAATGTTAGTTTGCCGGTTTGGTAAAATTGCCGGTTTGCACCATTTGTCGATATGACAATTGGCCCAGTAGGAATAAGGAAAATAACCGGTATGCTTGTGGGAAAAATTACCGGCATAAATTTTGAGGAGAAAATGGCCAGGATAATGCAATTTGCTCGGTATGGCCAAAGTGTCCGATATGGGTATGTGGGTGGAATGTGTATTTTAAACAAACTGATTCATTAGGTAGTATAATGAAAAAATATCAGAATAGCACATTTTGGAGAATTTTGCTGAGATGAAGCAAAATTACCTGTATGAAGCAAATTGCCAATATAAGGCAATTTGCCGATATGACCGGTATAATTTTACTAGGTTTAAATTAGTAAATTGGCAGAGATGCAGGGACGGTATGAAATTACCAAAATAGCTAAAATATCAGTATAGATTTTTAACCAGTATGAATGAAAGAAAAATAATCGGTATAGATAAAATTATCGGGAATAGGTAGAAATGACGGTTTAGTAGAAAAAGGACAGTGTGGAATGATTATGGGCAAACTACCCGAATGATTAAAAATGCCGGAAAAGTCATTCACTGATATGAGTAAAATACCGGGATGAGTAAAATGCGAGAGGAATGTCGGGATGTGTAAAATATCAGAATGGGTAAAAATGACAGAAAGACTATTCGACCGGCATGGGAGAGATTGTCGAAAATTTCAAAAGCTTCCAAATTCGAAATGCTCCCGAAAATTTTAGAACCTTCTAGAAAGGGGGAAGTTGCGTCTATAAATATAGGTGAGGGGGGAAAGAGGCGTATAGCAGTGGAAACGGCGCAGAGCAGAGGAAGGGAAAATGAAGAGGATCCAGCAATGTCAATGCAAGGGAAATTAGTAAGTCAAGTGTATTCATATTTCCTTTTGATTTTTATTCGTTCTTTATCAAATATTATCATTAAGATATTTCTTCAATCATGAAAAATATATATATCTCATAAATTTTGTTTAAAATATTTATAATTTACTGTCTAAATTCAAGACGCAGCCCAGCTCAAGTATTTTCCTTCGCTTTTGAATTCATGATTGGTCCTCAATAGTAAATTATCTATGATCTAATCCAATTTATACATCAGTGGGGCATCCAATTGGTTCCAACATTGTTCATCCGAGAATATTATAAAATTACATGCTTTAATCCTATCTAACTGTTATGTGAATTATGTTAAATCGTATCTGCCTGATTATAAGTTCCGGAAAAAAAATGAGTTTGTGTAAATTATGAACAAAATATGTTTCGAAGACTTTTAAAGTGATAATTGGCTATAAGAGATTCTGATTCTTTCCTATGTGTTATGATAACTACGTATCCAAATTGAATCCTAAAAAGGCTTAAATCTGAAGAAAAGATGATAATTGTATAAGTATTCGGAGGAAAATCCACAATGTGTAATGAGATCGAATTGGTCTCCCGGATGGAGATAATGTAAATGAAATGTGGTTGATATCCTCCATCAACGAATAAGTAATTATGAAACTAGGATCATGGACTTATATTCATTGGGTAGTATCTGGCTTGCCACTTACATCATGGTGAAAACCCAAGGATTACATTGGCTGCATATCCTGGCCGCTTATGGGAGCGGGCGATATTCGTGGCATACCCTAGGATGCTATTGTGGAAGAACGAGGATTGTCCTGATACCCCAGGAAAATGGGGCGTATTGTTATCGACCCGTCTACAGGCATGATATGTAGATGACTTCCCGGTTGGGTCTACGAATAAGCCCTCACAGCATTAGATCATATGAAATATCATAATTCTTTCATCGTTTTCTCGCATCGTTAGCTAATACGACCTACTGACTCTAATCCACAAAGATAAAAAATAATGTATAAGTTAGAGTTTCAAAAAGAAGAAAGACGAAACATGAAAAGTCAATTGTATTTTAAAAGTATAATAGATCATGTTTAATATTATGTACCCTTATTTATTACAATTGCCTTTGAAAATATAATGCACTTGCTGAACTATTAGTTCACCCTTACTCTTTCTTCCTTTCAGATGAGTTCGAGTAGGCTGTAGGTACAGGAGAAGCAGATGATATCAATCGAAGAGCTTTATGGACTTAGCTGCACAATTAGGTATGGACAGGAAATTTGTATAATTTATCTCGATGATAAGATTGGATGTGTACTTAGTTTTCGCTACATATATTGGATATTATACTTTCACAGGTTTTCTTTTGTGATTATATTGGGTTTTCCCTAGATGGCATCTCCCCTGAAACGACGCCGTATCAGAGTTATGACGTCGGGACCATATATGGCATTATGGTGGCTATGACGATCCTGTGTATTTGTGGATATTGTACATGGTTGTACAAAATTGGTATTTGACAGACATTTGTATTATAAATAAAATTTTATCAGATTTTTGGTAGAAAAATTACAATCCATAACACTAAATATGTATATGCTACAATATGCCAGTAAGCTTCTTTTAGGATCATACTCCATTGTGAGAAATGTCAAGTTAGGTTCTGCCATGAGCAAGTCTGATTCAAAATTTATCGGTCTTAACCTTTCCTCCCATGCCACACAGATAGCTTGATGCATGACGTTATGTTCAGCTGTTAGTATGTTGCTTTCACCAATGTATCATATGAAGTCAAACATTCATTGCCCTGAATCATTATGGTACACTCCTCCTGATCTTGACCCTTTTTATATATTCATACTAGCATCCGTGTTAAAATTGTTCTAACCTATTGTGGGTGGGTGCCATTTGAGCCCCCTCAGAGCCGAGAGTTAGGGGTGTATCAACATCCCCAAAAGATCCATTCTATTCAGCTATTGCTGGGGACATTACCACTCTAATTGTTATCATCTCGTCGATTTGTTGGGCCTCCATTACTTCTTTATTTCGTATGGACCATAAGCTCCAAATACACGTCATTAAGATGCTTGATTCCACATCCTTGCTCTTATGCTGCAGATTCCTTTTCAACCAGTCAGTGAGGGAGGTGGAGTCTATTTTCGGGTTATACTCTTCCCCATGACTTGTTTCCACACTATTTTTTCATCTCAAAATCTCTAATTACATGAAGAATGGTTTTTTTGCTTATTTATACAAAAGTTATCATGGGTTCTGTGATTCATTTCATTTCCCGTATCATTGTCCCTTTAAACATAAGTGATTATAGGGTTAAAAATTCAGCTAATCCAAGAACTTTGCTTTTAGTGTGATTTTGTAATGTTCATATAAAACTATGCTGATCGGACAACTTCACTTTTGGCACAATTTTGTGAAATTCACGCCATGATTTGATAAAAAGTCATCAGGAGATTACTAATTTGTTTCATTTTTCATAGCATACCCCCCATAGTCATCACTGATTATATGGTAGAAAATCCGGTCGATCAGACAACTCCATTTTTGTTGTGATTTTGTGACATGTTCATTGCAATTTCAAGAAAATTATTGAAAGTTTTCTTATTTGATTCACACTCCATCGTATAACCCCTTGGATGATAAATGAATATATGGTTCAAAATTAAGCAAATTAGACAATTTCACTTTTGGAGCAGTTTTACAACGTGCAAGTCATGGTTAGATCAAAATTTATTGGAAGTTCTCTAATTTGTTTGTTTTCCATAACACAACTCCTTGGGTTATTAACTCATAATGTGGTTGAAAATTAGGTTAATCGATTTGATTTGGTATGATTTTACAACGTGCATGTTGTGATTTGCACAAATATTACCGGGAGTTTACTAATTTGATTTATTTCCTATGCCATAGCCCATCGAGTTATAAGTGATCATATAGTTGAAAATTAAATTGATTGAAGAACTTTACCTTTGCTGCAATTTTGGATGTGCAAGTCACAACTTGAACAAACGTTATTGGGGTTTTTTAGAATCATTTCATTATTTATGGCATAATCCTATGGACCAAAACTAATCATGTGGTTAAAAAAATATACAGAGCAAACAACTTCACTTTTCACTTATTTTGCGATGTGTGCTTCTAGATGTGCACAAAATTTATTAAGACTTCTCTAATTTATTTGGTTTTTCATGGCATTATTCTTTTGAAACTATAAGTAATCATGTGGTTGAGAATTTATCTGATTGGACAAACTTTACTTTTGCCATGATACATCATGATTTGCACGAAAGTTATCATGGGCTCCTTGATTCTTTCATTTTCAGTAGTCCATCACCTTGGGTTTGGGTTATAAGTAATCATATACTTGAAAATCATAATCATTGGAATCCTTTACTTTTGGTGAATTTTTGCAATATGTACATTGTGATGTGCAAAAAAGATATCGGAGGTTCTCTGATTTATTTTGTTTCGATAAAATAGTTCCTTAGGTTATAAGTAATCGTGTGGTTAAAAATTAAGTTGATCAAACAATTTTACTTTTGACACGATTTTGTAAAGTACGTGTTTCAATTTGCACAAAGGATATTGAGAGTTTTTAATGCATTTCTTATTTGATGATATAGCTTCTTAGGTTATAAGTGATTATGTAAGTTAAAATCAAGCAATCAGGCAACCTCATTTTAGGTATGATTTTGAGATGTGTACATCAAAATGTGTACAAAAGATATTGACGGTTCTCTTATTCATTTAGTTTTCCATGGCATACCCACTTGGGTCATAAATAATTATATGGTTGAAAATTAAGCAAATCAAATAACTTCTCTTCTTATGCGACCTTGCAATGTGCATGTTGTGACTTGAACAAAATTTATCAAGAATTCTTCGATTTGTTTCATTTTTCATAGCATAGCCCTTTCAATCTTAAGTGGTCATTTGGTTCAAAATTAGGCAAATTAGGCAATTTTATTTTCGTCACGATTTTGCAACAAGAACATTTGGATTGAAACAAAAGTTATTAGAAGTTCTCTAATCTTTTTTGGATGACATAGCCCTTAGGTGATAAGTTCTAATGTTCGGACAACTATACTTATTGGTTGATTTTACATTGTGCATGTCCTAATTTGATTAAAAGTTATCGAGAGTTCTCCAACTTATTTCATTTTCCATAGCATAGACTTTCGGCATAATTATGCAATGTGTATGTTTTGATTTGCATAAAAGTTACTAGTAGTTCCTTAATTTATTGTGTTTTGATGGCATAGCCCCTTAGGTGATAAGATATCAATTGTTTGGAAGCTAATTCGATTGGCAACCTCATTTTAGGAGCGATAGATCTGCACATTGGGGTGCACAAAAAATATAATGAGTTTATCTAATTCATTTTGTTTTCTATTGTATATCCCATTGGGTTATAAATGATCATTTGTTAAAAATTTGTTCAGTCAGATAATTTTACTTTTGGTGTGATTTTGTAACATGCACATTACAATTTGCTTAAAAGTTATCAAAAGTTTTCTAATTTATTTTATTTTCTATAGCATAATCCTTTGGGTCATAAGTACTCATGTGGATGAAAACCTGCATGAGCTGTGGATGTAACTTCTGAAAATCCACATAAGTACTCATAAGTACTCATTTGGCATAAGTACTCATGCCAAACGTAGCTTCTGAAAAAAAATAAACAAATAAAAAAGAAAGAACTGTGGATGGTCAACCAGTTGACCGGTCCCCTGCTTTGTGGTCATCACTCTGGCTCGTTCATTTGCGGTGGCTGGTTGTGCTGACGTGGTCGTGCTTATGTGGACAAGCGCCATAAGTCTCCCGGTGAAGCCTGCTTTATTGCTTTGTTGAGGTTGTAGTCGAAGATGCTAATTGTTCGATGGGGTCCTAAAACCGATCATCACATTTTCTCGAAATGGACTGCTTGCTGACGTGGCGTAGTGGTTCCGTTGGGCTGAATGGATCCTTCGCTCAAATGCTCCCGGTACAGTTGGAGGCAGTCCACCTTCAGGCCCAGCTTACGCGGACACCTGAATGCCGGTTTGCTATTTTCTTCCTAGGTCTGAATTCCTGATGTTGGTTCTCACAATTTCCCGGTTTGGCCCCATGCTGACATGGAAGATGAGGCGCTTTTGGGCTTTATAGCTCCTGCGCTTACAAGCCCCCTTTCCAATGGGTGACAGTTTTTCCCGGTATGGTGTTGCGGCCGGTTTGGTGTTATGCTGACGTGGCCCATAAGACCTCTATTTAACGGCCACAGTATGCTGCTTAGGCATGGAGCTGCTGTGCGAAGCAACTATTGGAAGCAGTGGCATGTTGTAGAAGCTAAAGCTTAAAAGGGACAAAATCTACTGGGCAAACCGGTCATTTCCCTCACAACTTTCTGGTATGGGTCGCCTGTTTGTCGTGGACGATTTGGCTTTTTTGGGCAACTGGTTCCTTCTCTCACAAACTCTCGCTGCTCATGGAAAGCCATGCAGCCTGGGCACACCGGTACTTTCTCTCACAAGTTTCCGGTATGGGTCGCCTGTTGACTGGGTTGTGTGGGCTCTTCTGGCCATCCGATTTTCTCAAGCTCCCACTGCCCATGGAATGCCAAGCCGCTGCCTAGCAGTCGCGGCTGCTGTCCAAGCAGCTGTTCTGCTGCTGCCTGGGTGTTACAAATGTTCAAAGATCTTTTGTAATTTTATTTCGGTCTCATGCTATGCTTCTTGGTGGTGCTCAGAATATGCTCTATCATTTATTTTTTACCTCTTAGTCGAAAAAACACTAAGAGTTAGAATATAATTTTGTACTTTTTTTTAATTTAATATAATTTTAATTACTTACCAAAAAAAGGATGAAAATCAAGTGGATCAAGCAACTTCACTTTTGACATGACTTTATGACAAACACGTTGCTATTTTAATAAAAGGTATTATGAGCTCTGTGATCTGTTTCTTTGTTTACAGCGTAGCCCCTTGTGTTATAATTGATATTTGACTGAAAGTTAGGCTATCGGACATCTTAGGTTTTGGCGTGACTTGAGGATGTACACATCATGATTTGAAAAAAGTTTTCGAGAGTTTTCTAACTTATTTTATTTGGCATAGCTCCTTAGGTCATAAGAAATTATATGGTTAAGAAAACATCCAATCGGGCAACTTCACTTTTGTTTCAATTTGGAGATGTGCATGATGTGATTTGAATAAAACTAATCGAAAGTTCTCCAATTCATATCCTTTACCCAAGTATAGCTCCTATGGTCATAAGTGATTATGTGGTTAGAAATTAGGCCGATTGGACAACTTCACATATGGGGCGATTTTGCATCGGGAACTTAGTAATGCACAAAAATTATCGATTGTTCCCCAATTTATATCATTTTTTATGGCAAGCCCAATAGGTCTTAGGTGATCATGTGGTTAAAAATCAAAGCCAATTGGATAGCCTTATGAGTAAGACATGCACCTCGTGATGTGTATAAAAGATTTTGATAGTTCTCTGATTCTTTTATTTTTGATAGTATAATCTCTTGGGTCATAAGTGATCACATGATTAAAAATCAAATCAATCAAATAACTTCACTTTTTACATTATTTTGCGATGTGTATATCATAATTTACACAAAAGTTAATAGGAGTTCTCTAATTTGTTTTATTTTCCATGGCATTGCTTTTTGAGTCATAAGTGATTATATGATTGAAAATCAGGTCAATCAAACAACTTTAGTTTTGGTATAATTTTGCAATGTGTATGTCATGATTTGCACAAAATTCATTAAAAGTTCATTGATTTGTTTTATTTTCCATAGTATAGCCCCTTGGGTTATATGTAATCATGCAGATCAAAATTAGACAGATTGGATAACTTTACTTTTGTTGAGAATTTGTGATGAGTATGTCACAATTTGAACAAACATTATCTCGAGTTTTCTAATTTGTTTTGTTTTGACAGTGTAACCTCTAGAGTCATAAGTTCCCATGTGGTTAAATGACTGGTCATTGGACAACTTTACTTTGGCACGATTGTGATGTACACATCATGATTTGATCAAAAGTCATCAGGAGTTTATTAATTCATTTTGTTTTCCATGACATAACCACTTGGGTCATAAGTAATCATGTGCTTAAAAATCAGATCAATCAAGTAACCTCATTGTTTACATGTGCATAAAAGTTGCCAATAGTTTTATGATTATTATTTTTTTTATAATATAGCTCCTTGGGTCATGAATGATTATATAGTTTAATATCACATCGATTGGAAAACTTTATTTTTGGTGCGATTTTGCAACGCGCACATAGTGATTTGTACAAAAGTTTTTTAGAGTTCTTCTAATTTGTTTCATTTTCCATAACATAGCCCCTTGTGCTATAAGTGATAATGTGGTTAAAATCAAGTTGATTTGCAACTTTGTTTTAGACTTGATTTTACAATGTGCATGTTATAATTTGTACAAAAGTTATTAGGAATTCTCTAATTTGATTGGCTTCTCGTGGCTTAGCTCCATGCGTTATTAGTGTTCATGTGATTAATAATAGGACCGATTGGATAACTTTACTTTTGGTAAGATTTTCTATGTGCACATTGTGATTTTAACAATGGTTTCAGGACTTTGGTGATTCAATTCATTTTCCACTGCATAGCCCCATGGGTTATAAATAATCATATGGTTGAAAATTAAGCAATTTGACAGCATAATTGATTTTCCTATGTTTACATCTCAATTTACACAAAAGTCATGATGAGTTCTCCAATTCATTTCTCTTTCCACGGCATGGTCCCTTAGGATAATGTGGTTTAAAATCAAATTGATCAAGAAACCTCATTTTAGCAATACTTTTGAGACGTGCATGTTGTGATGTGCACAAAAAAGTATCAGAGGTTCTCAAATTTATTTTGATTTTGACAGCACAATGCATTAAGTCACAAGTGATCAAATGGCTGAAAATTAGGTTGATCAGACAATTTAACTTTTGGTGTGAGTTTTTGAAGCATATGTCATGATTTGCATAAAAGTTATTAAGAGTCTTCTCATTCATTTTGTTTTCCATGGCATAGCCCCTTTGATTATAAGTGATCATGCAGTTGAAAATTAGGCACATCAGACAACTTCCCATCTGGCACAAATTTACAACTTGCATGTTACAATTTGCATAAACGTTATCTATTTTTTCCTGATTTGTTTCATTATTAATAGCATAGCCCATTGGGTGATAAGGGATAAAATATTTTAAAATCAATCTGATTAGACAGCCTCATTTTAAGATTATTTAAAATAAATTATTTAGATCAGTTACAAGGATTTCGGCTATTTTTAAAAATTAATTTAAGGTCCGGATATCATCAGTTGAGGATTAAGCAAGAAGATGTGGCCAAAACTACTTTTGTGATGCTATTTGGTCTTACAAATTGTGAGATCTCAAAATTAAAGAAGCTTACAATCAAAGTAAAATATTGCTATTTAAAAATAGGAGTGTTTTTATTTTGACTTAAACAGGAGTGGCCTTACACCACTGGAAGTCCGGGACTAATGGTAATCGAAATGTTGACCGGTGTCATGATATTGACCGGCATTAAAATATTGACCAACGTCGAGACGTTGGCCATCGTCAAAATGTTGACCGGTGTCCAGACATTGACCGACGTCAATATGTTGACCGAAAGTTTGACCGAAGGGTTGATCTATTTTTAGAAATGTTGACCGACCTTGAATAAGAGAAAAGAACATTGACTGGCTTTGAGTAAAAGTTGGCCGAATTAAAGTAAGAAGCGTTGACCGAAAAAGTTGACCAATATAAAAGTTGACCGACTTTGGAGAAAATATTAACCAACTAGAATTGAGTACCGAATTCAGAAGACAAGGGCCAACTTTGTTGTTAGATCTAAACTAGATCCCAATCTAATCAGAACAAGTGAACTATCCCGTTGACCTTCTAGATGAAAGTACCAAGTAGGTAACTCACCCTACTCACTCCCACCTAACCCCTGAAGGGAAGTACCAAGTAAGTAATCCACCGCACTTACTCCACCTAATCCATTCTCTTTATATACTGAGCTCCAATTGTGGGACGGATGTGGAATTCCGGCTAGGAAGGAGGGTAACGAGTGAAGGAGAAAAACTTCAAGTTAGTCGGAGTGGACTGTCAACAGTTAGGCAAGTGTACCCCCGTTTTCAAGCTTATATTATAATAATGTTTTAATGTAAGTGTACTTTTCCCTTGAAACTCAGATTTTACTTCTGTTTTCAAGTCCCGACTTTAAGAAAAATTGTAAGTGTTCTCCTCAGATTTAAATGCTTCAGCACTTAGTATATCAGACTGGCCGTTTTAATTACTGAAGTCATGCTTGCCGTACAATCAGATTGAAAATATGATTTCGTGATTAATTCATGCTTGCTGCTTTCTGCTTTACGTTTTCTGCCCAACTAATATTTTCACTTGAATTGTATAGTAATAAAGAAGTAAACCGGCCTTGAGTCATAATAAAGAATTATTGACCGAAATGAGATTTATGAATTTGAAACAGGCTTTATGTCACTGAAAGTCTTTATATTTGACCAAAATAAGAAAAATGAATTTGAAATCGATTTTGTATTTTGACGACCGAAAGTTTTGTGCCCGTTCGGAATGTGAACTAAAGAAAAAGTGAACCGGCCTTATGAAAAGATAAATAAGATCGGACTTTAGCACTGGGAGATAAGATTCTCCGGCATGCTTTAGAACATTATAGTGGTAATCGAGGATACGAAAGGAAGCCGTCCTCTTGGCTTTGTACAAGGAGGAAATGAGAGCCATCATTGGGGCTTTGTACAAGAAGGAAGTGAGAGCCGTCATCGGGACTTTGTACAAAGAGGTATTACCGTGATTGTGAGGAGATGTGCACAATCTATCCTCGATTATTGCCCCCTCCGCCAACGATGTCCCTTATTGATAAAAAAATAAAAGAAAAGAGAAATTTTATAAGACCGACTCTGTTTTCTGTCCCGATTTCCAGAAATTTGACTGCTCCGGCCTTATAGACCTCTTTGCAATACGTATTTGTCATGGTTCGGTCAATTATTATTTTATAATATTTATGCTGCATATGTATCTGTCCGGTCAACTGTAGTTTTATAATATTCATGTTCCATATGTATCTGTCCGGTCAACTGTCATTTTATAATATTCATATTGCATATGTATCTGTATCCACCTTACAGCATAGACACTTTACGGAAGATCTGTATATACCTTGTTGAGCTCCGGCTCACTGTTTTCTATTTTTTCTCCCTCTAGGCGAAACTATAGAGCTCGTGTCGGACGAGATGGAGTGACAAGAGCTCTGTCTGAATGATTCTAAGGACTTGGAAGCACATTTTTGAGTTACCCGGAAGAAGCAGTCTTATTGTAATGATCCGGCTAAAATATATAAACTATTGTAATTGGACTTTTATGACTATGTATGTATAATTGAGTTTTATGGGTATAAATGTAAATGCTTCAGCATGTTAATAGATTAGCTTTCGTTACACATTTTATGGATATCGCGTATGGGTCCTAGATGACATTTGTGATCCTGTGATTGGTAGGCACAACCAACTCGAACCAGCTCACTGAAACCTTTGTGTCAGTTCCGAAAGGTCACTGACGGAATGCAAAAAAAAAAATCTGTTCCGTCACAGGCGTGCCTTTCTATCTCTTCTCTGCACGTGGCTTCTCTCTGCGTGCTTCTCTGCCTCCCGCGCTTTCTGCCGCCACTGCTGTCTTGCACGCCGTTATTGGTCTTCCCGGCGGTACCTCACCGATGTTGTCGCCACAACTCGACTACCTCTCTCTCTCCTCATTTGAACCCTCGGTTTGGTCGCCCTTCCTTATTAATTGTACCAACACATAAAATGGAAGGTAAAATCGTAGAGTAGGCTTTGTCGGGTTTCCATTTCTGGCGCCAATTCATCGGCCGGCGGTCGGCCACTGCCCCCTGTGCCTACCCTCTCCCTCTTCTCCTTCTTCTCCTCTTTTTTCTCTCTTCCCAATTCCACTGCCTTTATT
>JAOVVI020010634.1:0-12997 GCA_028571085.2 Nepenthes alata
CATTACCCATACCTTGAACATATTAATTTATCAATTGGGTGTCCGATTTGGTAGTTTTGTATGGTATTATTCTCACTGAAACCCTAACC
The DNA here is from genome assembly GCA_028571085.2 of Nepenthes alata. Taxonomy (NCBI): domain Eukaryota; kingdom Viridiplantae; phylum Streptophyta; class Magnoliopsida; order Caryophyllales; family Nepenthaceae; genus Nepenthes; species Nepenthes alata. The sequence continues at coordinate 90 of JAOVVI020010634.1, forward strand.
TATGCCAGCCCTTGGGTTTTACCCGATTTAGTTATGATTTATGCATGAATTGGATTTGGAAATTCGTAACCCTGGTTTTATAGACGCGGGTACTCCGTATATTTGCTATTTATGCACATATATTTTAGATATGCTAATTTTATGTATTTCGGAGATACTATCGGACGTGAATAGTAATGTTTAACCACATGTACATTAAATATGTTATTGTGTTTATACTTCGGGAATTATGTTATATGCATTTGTAAAGAGAATTATTATCCAGAAGCTCTAAAGTTATATCCGGCACTTTGTGGTAAGAATTTCTTACATGTTTCAAGCCTTATGTTGATTTATGCATATAATTAAAAGCATGTGAAGACGTCAACTCATAAGAAAAGGATTATCGGTATCTGTATCAAAGAATTATGAAAGTTATACAAAGTATCTAAAGGGAACTCCAGAGTTTGTTATGTTTGTTATTCCGTTCTCTACAGAGTGAGAACTCTTTATAAGTTTCTGGTGGAACCTTCCCTTAAAAATAAGTAATTAAGACTTGGAACTGAAAAATTGTATTTCAGATGGTAGTATTCTCTTGCATGCCTTAAGATATTATTGTGAGAGATCGAAGAATGCCCCTAGACCACATGAGATGCTCTGGTAGTGCATCTGTTATCTAGCCCAATATATATGGTGAAAGGTATACCGTCTGTCACAGAATGTTAAAATCAAGGTTCATGGTTAACGCCTTAGAATGTGTGGGGACATACAAGTTCCATTCATCGATCAACTACTCCATTAGTTAGTAAGACTTACAGGTCCTGATCCGCAAAGAACAAGAAGTTTATGCATATTTTATAACCTAAAGAACTCAGAAATAAAATGAAGATAAATATATTTCAAAAATTTTCATTTATTCATGATTCATTTTTATGCATCTTTATTATACTCTTATATCATTCATCTACTTTATTTGTGTATAATGTTTATTGTCTTTGATTATATTATACTTGTTGAGCATTCAGCTAACCCTTACTATTTTTCTTCCTCTAGATGAGCATGCCTTTATACCTGATGAGGTAGAGTAGATGATTAGAAGTTGGCTAGGCTTGAAGACGTGGAAGATGATATTGTGAACTTAGTTTTGTGGTTTTGTGACCTTCTGATGGAGTAATTTGTATAGTTCTTGAAGGAATTGTATACATATGTATGTGTATGATGATGATGATGTATATCTAGTTAGGTTTCCTCTACATTTGATGAATGTATATACTTTTACAGGTTTGTATGGTTTATTTAGGTACCTAGTGGCATATTATTTGAGCCGATATTGTAACCGAAATTATGACGTTGGTGACACGTATTGTTATGGCTTTTTTGTTCCTGTGTTGATGATATTGTGAATGTTTATTTGTACTATACATGAATTTTGTACAGGTTTGTACTTATTTGATGACCATTTTTCAGTCAAAACTTTGCCGGATTCTGGTTAGAAAACACGGTCCATCACAAGGATCATCAATGGTTACGGATATCAAGTATTCGAGGTGTGAAGTCTGGATTAGCGGGTTACAGTTGGTTGCGGATTTGATTCTGTAAGCAATACATGATTCTAATGTGATCTCACGCATAGATCGGTTGGCAAGTTATCACGCCAGTGTTGATTGTTTTCATAAGCAAGTTCACTTTACTATTCCGGGGTATGAACCATTCTATTTCCAAGGCGTGGTGTAGAAGGAACCACCTTGTTTTATTTTGGTTTTATATGCTCGTCACTTGATGGAATCCTGATGCCAAGCCTATTTGGCTTACGCCTGCATTGGAAGCCATGGTGCGCTCGCCAAGGATTCTTAGTAGTTTGCCAGTTTGAAGATGTCTTTCTCAAAGAACTACCTGGGTCGCCACTCCATCGGGAGATTGAATTTGAGATTGAGGTTGTTCCTAGTTCTGCACTGATCTTGGAGGCACCGTATATGATGGCACCCACCGAGTTAAAGAAACTATAACAGTAGTTGCAGGAACTTCTGGATAAGGGATTTATTCAACTGTGCATATCTCCTTGGGGTGCCCCAGTATTACTTGTCGAGAAGAACGATGGATCATTGCGGTTTTGTATGGATTACCGGGATCAGAACAAGATTACCATTTAGAATAAATTCAAGTTTCCAAGGATTGATACCCTGTTTGACCAATTGCAGGGAGCACGGGTATCTTCCAAGATTGACCTTCGTTCGGGGTATCATTAACTGAGAATCAAGAATGATAATGTAGCGAAGATGGCCTCTCGAATGAGGTACAGGCATTACAAATTTCTGGTGATACCTTTTGGGCTGTCAGATGTCCCCGCTATTTTTATGAATTTGATGAATCGGGTGTTTTGGCCCTACTCGGATATATTTATTATTGTGTTCATTGATGATATATTAATTTATTCAAAAAGCTATGATCAACACGATATACATTTGAGAATTGCTCTCTAGACATTCCGGGAGGAGAAATTGTATGCCCAATTGAAGAAATGTGAATTTTGGTTTGAGGAAGTAGCTTTCTTGGGTCATATTATATCAAAGGGAGGAAATTCTATAAATTCAAAGAAGATTAAAGGTGTTGTTAATTGGAGCCGATCGTCAACGGTGATCGAAGTCCAGAGTTTCCTTGGGATAGTGGGTTATTATTAGATATTCGTTAAAAATTTCTATGAAATTTCTATGCTACTAATCCGATTAACGAGGAGGATGTTAAGTTCATTTGGACAGAAGAATGTAAGTGAAGTTCCCAGGAGTTGAAGGATCGATTGACATCCACTCCAATCCTAGCGATTCTTAAAGGATCCGATGGATTTGAGGTCTATTGTGATGTAAGCAGGATGAGTTCGGGCTGTGTTTTGATACAGTATGGAAAGGTGATACCCTATGGATCAAGGCAGCTGAAAATTCACGAGAAGAATTACCCGACGCATGATTTAGAGCTAGCAGTAGTGATTTTTACTTTACAGATCTGGAGACATTATTTGTTTGATGAGAAATTCTTGGTGTATTTGGATCATAAGAGTCTCAAGTATTTATTTTCTCAAAAGAAGTTGAATATGAGGTAGAGGAGATGGATGGATTATCTAATGGATTTCGATTATGAAATATAGTATCAGCCAGGAAAGGGAAATGCATAACGGATACTCTAAGTCGTCAAGCTAGTTTTATGGCTCATTTGAAGGTTAAGGAGATGGTGATGTTGGAGTGCATGATGCAATGTGATATCCAGAGGTATGCCCTAGGTAATCAGATGATTTTGTTGTATTTTCAAATCTAACAAGAGATATTGAGGCAGATTGAGGATGATTAAATGAGTGATCTGTTCTTAACTACATCACTGGAGATTTGAACCAATACTCCAAAGTTGACTTTAATGTCTGTGCCGACGGAGTCTTCAGGTTTTGGGATCGAATTTGTGTACCAAATGTCAAAAAATTAAAGGAAGAAATCATGAAAAAAGCTCACCGATCTAGGTATATTATCCACCAGATAATTAATAAGATGTATCATGATCTGAAGAGAATGTTGTGGTGGTGGAATATGAGGAAGAAAATTGTGTCTTTTGTGCAAAAATGTTTGATTTACTAGCAGTTGAAGGTTGAGCGTAAGAAGCCATCCGGTCCTTTCCAACCTTTACAACCAGATTAGAAATGGGAAGATATATCCATAGATTTTGTACCGGGATTGCCGATGACACCTAAGAATCATGATGCTATTTGGGTGACAGTTGACTGGCTCACAAAATTGGTGCATTTTCTAACCATTTGGGTGACTTATTTGAGGGACCAGTTAGCTTGGATGTATATTGATGAGATAGTGAGATTGTATGGAGTTTCAGCGACCATTGTATTAGATCGAGACCCGAGATTTGTCTTAAAATTTTAAAAAAGTTTGCACCGTGAATTGGGGATGAATTTAAAATTCAACATAGCTTATCACTCGTAAACAGATGGGCAGTCTGAGCGAACTATTTAGATTTTAGAGGATATGTTAAGAGCCGCGATGATGGAGCAGAAAGGTAACTGGGATGATCACTTAGTATTGGCGGAATTTGCTTATAATAATAGTTAACAAGTTAGTATTGGGATGGCCCCATTCGAAGCGCTGTATGGGAAGAAGTACCATTCACCTATTCATTGGAAAGAAACAGGTGATAGATGGCTTATGGGGCCGGATATTGTTGAGGAGACATCCGATAAAATCAAATTAATCCATGAGAAGTTAAAAGTGGCTAGGAAGAGGCAAAAGTGCTATGCCGATTGGAGAAGGTCGAAGTTGAGATTCGAAGTCAAGGATTTCGTCTTTCTGAACGTATCACCGTCAAAGGGCGTATCCAGATTTGGGGTCAAAGTAAAGTTGAAATTGAGGTTTATTGGTCCATTCAAGATTTTAGAGAAAGTGGGTGAAGTGGCCTATTGGTTGGCCTTGCCGCCAAATTTGGAAGAGGTGCATAATATTTTCCACGTGTCAATACTCCATAAGTATGTCTATGATCCAACTCATGTCATTAATTACAAGCCAATATTGATCAATGGGGATTTGTCATATGTTGAGGAGCCAGTACAGATTTGGGATCGTAGGGATCAGGTGCTTCAAATGAAAATGATTCTGCTGGTCAAAATCTTATAGAGGAACCATTTGTAGGAAGAATTCACGTGGGAGCGCAAGGATAAAATTTGGAACAAATATCCTTATAGTTTCTCTTGATTAGGTATGTAACCTTCTTCAAATTTTGAGGACAAAATTTTATAAGGAATGGAGGATTGTAAAGTTTGAGTTTTCAGATTTCACAAATTCTGATTTATTAAGTCAATATATTTAATATTGAGGATAATGGATGTGAAAATTTGGATCAAAAGGTTAAAAATTTGACCCGAACAACTCCGTTTGATGCAGGACAGTGAAGCACCCAAGGTGAAACCTAGGCGCAGAGTAGGCGCAATTTTCAGAATCCTCGCACTCGACAAGCGCATGATTCGTGCTCAAAGTGGATTTTCCAGAACACTCATGCCCAATGAGCACTCGATGCACGCTCGAGCTTGATTTTCAGTATGCCCGTGCCCAAGTAACATCCAACCAGCACTCGAATGCCGGAGTAGTTATAAGGAGCATACATGTTCCTTCAATGCCATTGTCGCACAAAACTTTCAGAAGAGAGAGAGAGAGGTGAAGGGGAATGGAACAGAAGAGAGAAAAAGTAAAGAAAGAGGCTCTGAAAGTTTAAATCCAGGCGATCCAAGTATGAAAAGTAGTAGATCGGGTCGAGGTAAGTGCACTCCAAGTTTCTTTTTTTGGTTGTTATTGTTTATTCTCATTTATTTTGAGTATTATTATTCTAATACTCAACCCAATTAAGATTTTAAAGTAAAAACATGAAAAATGTACATATTTGTTGATTTACCAAGCTTTTAGAGCAAGATTTGTCTAAAACTCCCATTTATTTGCTTGTATCTCAAATATGCATATTATGAAAATTTTCTCTCAATGTTTAGAGGACAAAAAAAAAATTTTACATATTTGTACTTCAAGATTTTGAATATTAAATTATTATGTATACTTAAATTACACTGTATATTTAATTTTTATACAGCATGTTCCTCACTGTACCAATTTTTCTGTTATTCTGTCTTATCTGTATTATTGATAAACTTTCATAACTAAGAAATTTGACATGGTAAAATGTGTAAGCTTTATAAAAAGAATTATGGAAAAAAGTTTTCAATTATATTAAGAAATTATAAATTGTTCTCCAAAAGGTGAGAATCAAGAATGTACAAAGTCAAGTGCAGAGTTCCCTAAGAAGTTAAGAAATTATACTAAGGAATATTCGACTGATAGTAAATTTTGGCATGCCTGGGTGTGAGGTTTCAGATTTTCAAACATGATAATTATGAAAAAAATAAGTTAATATAATCAAAATTAAGTTTAACTCATGCAGAAAAATTAGGTTCCGAGATTCTAGGAAGAATTGGCGTGGGGCCCTCATCGAGTGCCTCGGGCAATGCCCCAAGCACCCAAGACAAAAGGGGCCAGACCTGCTAGGGGCTCGAGCGCCCGGCAGGTGCACGGCACGATATAAATATTGCCATGAGGGTTTCAGCGCATTATTTTTGGCATTTTGGAGACCAAGAGAGAGACGAAGCATGAGGTGGTAGAGAGAGAAGGAGAAATCCAAATCTCTCGAGTCTGATTTAAGCTCGAGTTAGTTAGGAAAGTAATAGATCGGGTCAAGACAAGTATACTCATACCCTTTTCTCTTATTTTCTTGCATGTTTATTTCGTTTTCTTCGGTTATCCTCGTTTTGAAACCCAATTAAGTTGTTATTTTGTATTACCCATGATCGTAGCATGTAAATTCCTCAATTTCATGTTCGATTAGTGAGATTTGCACGGTGTCTGCCCCCGGCAAACCCTAGCTGCGTCCCACTTTGGGATTACCCGATTCCTTTGTAATTTTTATATAATTTGGTCTTAGAAATTGGGAACCCTAACTTGGTAGGTGTGGAAACCTTGATTCTTAGGTATTTGTTTACATATATTATTATATGTTAATTTTAAATAAACCTGGTATATTATCAGACATGAATCGGGATATTTATACGCATGTATATTAACCATTTTATCTTGTAATACTCTGAGAATTACGTTATACGCAATTGTGAAGGAAAATTATTGTTCAGAACCTCTATAAGTAGTGTTGGGCTCTCGGCAGTAAAAATTTTGATTTTCTCCGTACTTTATATCAATTATGCATGTATTCTAAGTCATGTGAAGATGTAAACTCCTAAGAATTATGCAAATCATAAGAAGTGAAAGTAAGAAATTCCATAATATGATATGTTTGATGAACCATTCTCTCAGAGTGAGAACAATATTATATGAATGAATATGGAATTTTCCTTAGAATAAGTAAATATGAATTGAACCACGACTTTATGTTTAGATGGCAGTATCCCCTGACATACTATTGATATTATAATAAAAACTCAAAAATTACCTTGACCGCATATCCTGGCTGCGTATTGGAGTGGGTGGTATCATTGGCACACCTTAGGATATTATTGTGAAAGCACAATGACTACCTCTAGACCACGGGGCATATAGTAGCATATGTGATGCCCTGTATATCAGATGAAAGGTATACCGCTCACCATGAGGTGTTAAACAACGTGGATTGCACCTTAGAATGTGTGGAAGTATACACATTTCTTTCCTCGTTCTCCTATACCGTTAGCAAAAACGGTCTACTAGCCCTAGTTCACAATGATAAAGAAATTATGCATGATGTGAAACCCTAAGAGAAGAAAGATAAAATATGAAAAGTTATTTAAATTTTAGAAATGCAAGTATTCATGCATCATGTTCATGCATTGTTCTTCTTCTCTTACTTCCCTCCTCTGCCTTATTTCGCTTATATTATTTATTTTTGTTGCTTATATTGCACTTACTAAATATTTAGCTCACCCTTATTTCCTTCTTCCTCCCAGATGAGCACGCCCTCATACCTGATGAGGCCGAGTAAAACATAGGAGCTAGTTAGGCAGCAGATCTGGAAGACAATCCTTGTGGACTTAGTTTTTTGATTTTATATCTAGTGGAGCATGTATTTTGATTATTTATGATTTTGGGTATTGATGTATGTATATGTTGATGACGATATACTCGTAGTATAGTCCTTGCTATGATTGATGGATATATGCACTTTCACAGATCTTTATGGTTTTATTGTGGGTACCTAGTGGTATCTTATCTGAGCCAATATCATGATCAAAGTCATGACGTCGGTGCCACATGTTGCGTGTAGCTGTATGGATCCTATGTGCATAGTTTTTGAGATCTATTGTGGTTGTATGTTGTGTTATACAGGTTATTTACTGATTTCGTATTAGGCCGCCGTCCATATTATAGTGGAAACTCTATCGGATTTTCGATTAAAAATATAATACGTCACACTAGGTATATTATAGTGGAAGATCGTTGCCTGTTAAGAAAACTGCTTGTAGTTTATAGCCTCGTTTATAGAGTATATAAATATAGACGGCCTGCCTCTAGGTCAAGAATAGGAGAAAAAAGCTTTTGATTATGTAGAAATAAACACAATGTAGGTTTCGATTGATTGCTCATTTAGCTAGAAAGGCCTACTGGCCCTAATCCCCAAAGAAAGTAAGATTCAAGTATGCTTTTTTAGCTAAGTATAAAGATAATAAAATTTAGATATACATCATGAAAGCTTTTGTATACGTTTAAACTTTTGCACACGATCACGATTCCTATTTTCCCTCCTGATACGTATTTAAATTAAAAGTATGGATGTTCTCTACTATATATACATACATATTTGCCTTATTGAGTATTTAACTCACTTTCTTACTAATTTTGATAACCCTTCAGATGATCTGCATGAGTTTATACCCGATAAGTAGGAGTGAAGATCAGTGCTTAGTTTATATGTTGTGGATGTCTTAGGATGTATTTAGACATCATCTTTTATATTTTGCTACGTTAGTTGTCCTTGAATCACTTGCAGGGTTTGTGTGTAGGTATTTATTATGGATTTAAGAAGGCAGGTGTATGTTTTGGTTAAAGCTTAGTACATCTGGATTATAAAAATATTTTTACAAGTTTAAAGATATTTGCAGACATCGTCCCAATTTAGATCCGATAAGGTAATATATTTTGGTTTCTTTTTAGAGCCATGATGTGGTAGCATTGTGTTGTGGGTCCTATGTATGTTAGCATGCATTTATTAGATTTGACTAGGAGATTGATTAGTATCATAATTAAGTTAATGACGGATTTGAGGGCTATTCTGTCACAACTAACCCCATGAAAAATAACACTTCGGCATGTTTTGAGTGCGAGTACTTAGAAAGTGTGCTCGAGCTCTGATTAGGCATCCATCTAGTACGATCAATTTGCCCATCCAACGCATGGGATCGCGTCGAATGCCGATCAAGTATCCATCAACTCAATATGACTCGATCTAACTTTAACTTTTGACCTATTTTCTTTATTCTTTAACTTTAATTTTAATTATCGTAACTTAATTAATCATAATTAAGATAAAACTTAAACTCAAACCTTACACCTTGTCTATGGCAACCTAGAGACGAGGCGATCAAGATCCAGCTCAAATTACTCATGTGGAAAACCTCAACCATAATACATCATAAATACAACAAAAATAATGGCATCCATAAAATTCATAAGAATACAAACCATCTATCAAAATTCTAACTCCTCAAACCCTGAGATAAAATAAAAGTTTAGTACATCTAAAACTAAAGGGAAACATAAAGCTATCTCAACTATAACAAAATATAGATCCTCATTGTTCTCGAAATAAAAATATTTATACTCTGAGATTATCTACCTATAGCTCCTAGGCAAAACTCGATCGTCAAGTAGCTTCGTGGTCCTACAGTACTCTAAAGCCAATGAAACAAAATGATTAGCCGAAGATTCAACAAGTAATATAATAAATGATAAATTAGCAATAATAAACATCTCAGATAATAAAATCAAGATAAATTAGCAACATCATATCATAGGTTGACCATGCTCCATTTGAGACTCTACGATATGCCATAAATATAATTCAAGATTACAACAAGGATCAACCATCGAGAGCTACCCCAAACTCAAAATACCATGAATATAATAAAGATTCCATAGAATTTAAATGTCAATGAAATCATAGGTTCTGTCAAAACATGTCTCAACAAAAGTCACTACATCATGTAATATCACAAACAATTTTCCTGGATCTTATACTTTCACTGTCAACCAAAAGTTAAGTATTGATTTAAGATCAAGCAATAATTAATTTAAGATCCAAAAATAAATGTTTAATCACTAATGTAAATCCAATCCAAACTCTTGGATGAAATCTAGCAACAATTACTGTTGAACAATCCAACGATAAATAATTACTGAAATATATGATAAAAAAGTCACATTCAAAAGTAACTTTGATAACTCATCTATTTTTATTGACTTAGACTATAAATAAGAAAAATTATCGCTACCTAATATCAAAGAAACTAATGATATCCAACATTGTAACTAAATTATAACAATTATTGGCCCATAGCCATAATACAAACAATTAAAAAACCAAATCAACATACTCTCAATTAAAAAATCAAATACAACTATAACATCGAGACAACTATTTTTCCAAAAAGACTCTCCAATGTCAAAAATTTCTCTAAGTACATATGAGCGCACTAATCTGAAAGGTTAGCAAATAAGAGTGTGCCTAACTCTTAAGAAAGTATATATAATTTTTATATATGTGGATATAATGAATTAGCATGCAAAAGATGATATTCACAATAAAAAGTCAAAATACCGATAATATAAAAAATGTGATAAAATATACAAAAATCGTATACAGATATGTAAACATAAAACACGAAAAAATTGTGCAAATATATACGAAATTAAAATATGTGAAAATTGTTCAAATATATAAAAACGTAAATTTAGCAAAGCTCAACCAAATGTATTAGAATGTATAACATGAGAAAATCTTTCAATTATATATGAACCAATTGTGACGGAACGGACTTTTTTTTTTGTATTCCGTCAACGACCTCCCAAAACTGACGCCAAGATTTCGGTGGTCCGGTCTTCGCAGATCGTATCATCAAAATTACAGGATCATAGATGCCATCTATGTTTCATACATATTAGTCGTCAACATAACATAAAGCGGAATCTAATATTCTGAGAAAATATTCATATTTATTTTCATAAAAGCTCATCCCTTAATACATAAAGTCATAAATGCCTAATCTCAAAAGTTTGTCGATTCTAACACATCATTACATAATTTGCTTCCTCGTGGCGGTTGTCCAAAAGGTTTGCTTCTGAACCCTTACAATTCTTTCAAATCTAGTCACTACGTCTCGTAAGGCAAGAATTCTAAGCTTCCATCTGAGGGGGGGAAACAGAAAAAAGTCAGCCAAAGCCCAGCAAGATACATGCAGGTATATAGTAAAACATGTATGCGAAACATACTCAGCAAAACAGATACTATCACCTATAAAGTTACAATTTCCATAAGAAAGTGATTCATAAAAGAAATATGATGCAGACGTATACAGAACTGTCAGAAAATAGGAACGGTCTTCGAAAATCATAAATAAATGTACTTATATTCCAGAAAGCAGAAGTCGGTCTTACTTTTACAGAAAACTTATCTTTATCAGTAACGGAACCCACTAGTAAACCCTACTAGCAGAGGGGAAGAATAATCGAGGATAGATTGTGTATATCTCCCCACAATCAATGGTATTAAACATAACATATGATCCCACCTCACGAGATCCTTCCCCAATCCAAGGGGGTGCCGGCCAGAACAGAACAGAAGCTACCTTCCTATTGTAACGCCCTGAGGAGAGGCGAACCACACATAACTCCATGGACAGAGTTATCCTCGATTACCACCATAACGTTCTTAGGCATGCCGGAGAACCTTACCTGACTGCATATCAATCTTGGGTTCATATTAACAGAAACAGAATACTTTCTTCTTATTGTTTACGGAAAGCCATTTTTCAGCACCAGTCACACTTTCTTCTTATCTTTTTATCGCTCACGAAAACCATTTTCAGTCAGAAATATCCCAATTTTTCTTGCAGAAATTGTGTACAGAATATCTTAAGGCCGGTTCAAAAATCATATACTTAAAGTCGGAGTTCATTTTCAATACAAAGTCAGAGTTCATTTCACATTAAGGCCGGAGTTCTTTTTCAATACAAAGCCGGAGTTCATTTTCAATACAAGCCGGAGTTCATTTTAATACAAAATCGGAGTTCATTTTCAATACAAAGTCGGAGTTCATTTTTAATACAAAACCGGAGTTTATTTTCAATACAAAGTCGGGGTTCATTTTCAATACAAAATCGGAGTTCATTTTCAATTCAAAGCCGGAGTTCATTTTCAATACCTGACTTTATTTTCAATACAAAATCGGAGTTCATTTCACATTAAGGACGGAGTTCTTTTTAAGAGAGGCCGGAACTCTTTTTCTCAAAAGCCGGAGTACTTTTCAGACGGAGCGCTTTTCACTCAAAGGACGGAGCGCTTTTCACTCAAAGGACGGAGTTCTTTTCACTCAAAGGACGAAATTCTTTTTATTCAAAGGACAGAGTGATTTTGAGTCAAGGGACGGAATGCTTTTTCTCAAAAGTCGGAGTACATTAAAAACTGGAGTTTATTTTTCTCAAAGGACGGAGTACTTTTAAAAGCCAAAGTTTTATAAATCTAAAGTACTTTTCACTGAAGGACGGAGTACTTTTAAAATCCCAAGTTCATAAATTCGGAGTACTTTTCACTGAAGGACGGAATACTTTTAAAAGCCAAAGTTTATAAATTCGGAATACTTTTCACTGAAGGACGGAGTACTTTTTAAAAGCCAAAGTTTTATAAATCTGGAGTACTTTTTACTCAAAGGACGGAGTACTTTTAAAAGCCAAAGTTTCATAAATCCGGAGTACTTTTGACTCAAAGGACGGAGTACTTTTAAAAGCGAAAGTTTCATAAATTCGGAATACTTTTCACTCAAAGGACGGAGTACTTTTAAAAGCCAAAGTTTCATAAATCCGGAGTACTTTTCACTGAAAGACGAAATACTTTTAAAAGCCGAAGTTTCATAAATCCGGAGTACTTTTATCTGAAGGACGGAGTAGTTTTAAAAGTCAAAGTTTTATAAATCCGGAGTACTTTTTACTGAAGGACGGAGTACTTCTAAAAGTAAAAGTTTCATAAATTCGGAGTACTTTTTATTATGGGAAAATCGAACTGATTCTTTATCAAGGAAAAACCGAACTTAATTTTTATTAATGGAAAACTGAACTTCTTTTAAGCATGCGGTTAACAGAGATTCTTCTT
>JAOVVI020010635.1:0-12996 GCA_028571085.2 Nepenthes alata
AAATTAATGTAAAACAATTCAAATGATTATAAAATTTCACATGCAACCTCTATATTTTATTTGTTGATGTTTTAACTCTTGAAAATCGATTGATGAGAGGTGAAAGGTTAAATCTTGACTCCAACAGGAAGAATCGAGAATGATGAAGGAAAATGGAGTATTCTACGTGTCTTGGGACATGTGAAATAGTAGTTACCATCACGAGTGGCCGCCAAAATCCTCTCCAAAATTCAAGGGTAGAGGGTGATGTTGGTTAGGTGCTCTCTCCCCCTCTCTTTCTACTTCTCTCTTCTCTTAGCCATGTCTCTCTCTCTCTCTCTCTCGCTCTCTATACTCTCTGGGCTGCCGTTCGAATTGTTGGAGTAGTGAGGGGAGGTGGTTAGGGTTGAGATTTTTAAAAAGGGACAGGGAGGAATAAATGGCTTTTAGTTCCCTCTTTTTTCTCTGTAGCTTAATTAAATAATAAAGTTTCAAATGGGGGAGAGGGAGGGAAGAGGCAACTGCACCAAGAAAGGGAGAGGGGGCGCAAGTCTTTAGGGAAAATTAGGGTTTAGAGGGATAGTTTTGGGTGTTTTGATAGGGTTTGCAAATTTTAGTATTTTAATGATTTTAGTTTTTAAATTCTAATTACGTATATGTGTGTATGTTTAGTCTAACATCTAGAAGAATTCTAATCAATAAAATAAATTATCAAAAATATTTCTACTATCTACTAAATAAATTACTAAAATGTCCAATTAAAGTTTCTACAACTTTAACTTGCCTAGGATCTTGATATAGTTAGTTCATGATTGCTTATAAATTTTTGACTTCATAAGAATCTATTTTTTTCATTATTTTTATAATTAAAGATCTTATTCGATTAAAAATTTAATTAACCCAAGTTTGAAACATCGGGTATTACATGATCATTCCATTCAACTATAGCTTCTTTGGTTGAGTAAATGCACATCAAAATGGTCTAATGTACTCTCCTCAATTATTTTTATGAATATACGTTACATAGACCTTTCAATTAGGACGTTAAATTAATTAGAGATATCAAGGGCTTTATCCTTAGTTTTAAGGTATATATTGATAATTTCTTAGAATAATCAATAATAAAGTATATCAGTAAAAGTTTTTATCTGTAAAAAATTATACATTTACTCCCAATATAGTAATATTACTGCATTTTCACCTAAGGCTATAGTTGATAGACAAATTTAACCTGTATCAGTTAAGTGAAAAAAGGTAATATTATATTTATACGTAATAATACTATATTTTTACTTTAAAACACATTTATAAGAATAAGTTCGTGTGAGATATGACAAATTATCATATACATCAAATATCATTTAAAAGTAAATAACATCATAAATAAAAATATAATAAATCCCATAACTCGATAATAATATGCTAAAAACACTAATAATAAAAATTATTTTGTTTAAGTGTATTTATTTTAATAAAGTAAGCCATGCAAGAATTGGGGAGAAATGATAAAGAAGTAAGTGACATTAGAATTTTGTTTACCCCAAAAAACTATGAATTGGAGTAGTCTATTGATTAATTATTTTTTTCTATGATTTATTATAATTTTCTATGTATATTATTAGATAATAGTAATTTATGGTTCATTTGAGTTTAAAAAAAATATGTAAAAAAGAAAAAAAATAGATAAAAGTTAAAAAAAAATTAATATAAAAAATTATAAATAGAAACAAATAATTAGTTTTAACAGTCATTTAAATAAGAGATCTTAAGATAAGGTTTTGATATTTTAATTCAATATCATAATTCCACCTACATGTTGAAAAAAGAGGCTATAAATTAAATACATAATTTAAATTTATTTTAAGAAATATTAAAAAATTAAATATAAATTTATTTAAAAAATCAGAATAAATTATAAATAAATTAATAAGCTTAATAGACATTTTTAAAAAAAGTGATTCAATTTGAAAGTTAAAAAGTTAATCAGAAGGTAAGGGCAGCAGTGTAAATTAGTCCAATGCCCAGGGCATTTAGTCCAACGGTATCGTCGTCAACAAAAGGGGTCAATTTGAAAAATCCCACTTCCCTTAAGTTGTGTACTGCTGCCCTATACAGCAGTAGGGCGGAGGGGACAACGAGCTACGAGTCTCTCTCTCTCTCGATGTGATTGTGTGTGAATGTGATAAATGCCGAAAGTGAGGCGAGCCAATGAAAGAAACATGGAGCACTGGACATCTGAATGCTGAAAACCTAAAAAATAACCCCCAAACCACAAACTTTCCTTCCTCTCTCTGTTGCTCTTAATCAGGGTGGTTGCTAGAGCTTTTAAGTGCTTTTGATCGCTTTCAGACGCGCTCTTCTCGATATCAATGCTCTCTCTCTCTCACAGGCATTTCGTTTGTTTGTTTATAACTTCATCTGGTGATATGCGAGGAACATGTGGCAGAGATTAAGCAAGATTCGCAAAGGTCAGTAGAGAAAGAGAGGGGGAGAGAAACAGAGAGAGAAATGTCCAAAGTAATGGAGACGAAGAAGATCAGTGAAACGATGCCGTTTCTAAGGAGATCGTGAACCGAATCGTACGATCACGGTTAATTGATTCCTCAAAGTAGTGCTAAGCCGCTTCAGAGGTACGAAATTTGTATTGTTCCGGAGGAAAGAACAATTCCTTTTTGTCTTCCTCCTCTCTGTGTCACGGGAGGACATATATTCTCTTTGCCCTGAATTGGTTTTTTTGGGGGATGGATTCTTGTAGTTTCAGAGCTGTGTAGTGAGGTTGAATTTTGTCTGCTCTTTTGCATCTAACGCTTTTTATTCGATGTTTTTAGATCGTTGATTTCATATGGTTCTGCTTTTTGTTTGTAGATTTGATCTTATCTCAGGAGCTCGGATCTCGAAAGATTTGTTTAACTTTCTTGTGCTTTTCGCTGCCCTATACTACGGAAACTTCAAGGACTTGCTGTTGTTTCTCTGCATGAATCCTCGAACCATACAACAAAAAGAATATTACGTTTTGTGGATTAGTTGCAGCAGAGACTTCAAATATTTTGTTGGTTGTGAGGTATGCAATTTATGTTTTGGGCCATTGTTAAGCTTCGGTTTTCGATTGGTTTAGTTGGGTTTTCTCTCTGAGAGCTGGAGGGACAGAAAAAGTGAAGGATTTGGTGTTTGGATGTTGAAAAGTGTGACTGCTGCGTGTTATCAGAAATTCTCATCTGGCAATTGGCATCTTCGTGGAGAGATTTTGGCGGGGGTGGATTCAGAAATTGAGTTTATCAGAAACTGGGATTTTTGTTTGACGGTGAGCGGGCAGTTTGAGAAATATTATGGCAATGTCCTGCAAGGATGGTAAGGCTGGGATCGACAATGGGAAGTATGTGAGATATACACCGGAGCAGGTTGAAGCCCTCGAGAGACTCTATCACGAATGCCCCAAACCCAATTCTCTTCGCCGCCAGCAGCTTATCCGAGAGTGCCCCATTCTGTGTAACATCGAGCCGAAGCAAATCAAAGTTTGGTTTCAGAACAGAAGGTATTCACTCTTCCTCCGGTAGCATTCGGCCAACAACAAATTAATTTCAAATGTTATTTACGTTTTTCCCGCCCTTTCGTCAGTACCAGTGAATCTGTGATTCGTTCCTCCACTTCTGAGATGGGTTCATGGACATGTTACTAAAGGATACACGGTAACATTTTGGTGTTTGTGTTCCTGTTGTGACAGATGTAGAGAGAAGCAGAGAAAGGAGGCTTGCCGGTTGCAAGCTGTGAATAGGAAGCTCACTGCTATGAACAAGCTATTAATGGAGGAGAATGACCGATTGCAGAAGCAGGTGTCACATCTCGTGTATGAAAATGGCTACTTTCGCCAGCATACTCAAAACGTGAGCAACTAAGCGTTTTGACCAGCTTACAAACACGGATTCTTTCTTTAATCTATTATCTTTATTCTGTTTTACCTACCAAAAAAATGTCTTTTCATTCTGTTTATATTTCGGTAGTATTTGTAACGCATGATAGACTGAAATGGGTTGGTTGTTTCGTTTCAGAAGACTCCTGCGTCTAAAGATACTAGCTGTGAATCAATGGTGACGAGTGGTCAACACCATTTGGCGCCACAGCATCCACCGAGGGATGCCAGTCCTGCAGGGTTAGTGGGGAATAATTTGGTTGCTGTGCCATTTCCAAAGCATCGTGTACTTTGACATGTCTGTGGCTAATGGTCTTCTGCTTTTATAATATTTCCAGGCTTTTGTCCATTGCAGAAGAAACTTTGACAGAGTTTCTTTCGAAGGCCACTGGAACTGCTGTTGAGTGGATCCAGATGCCTGGAATGAAGGTACATACCACTTGAGGCTGAAATTTTATAGCGTCACCAAATATTAATTAACTAACTTTAATACTATTTTTTTAAATCTTGAATTATTTCATACCAACTAACACAGTTATGAAAATGGTACAAAACAGTAATGTTATGCCCCCACATAGATTAGAGGTTGTTCTACACAAAATCACGGGGGGTATATTTTGCAGCATTTAGAATTAGCCATGTCTCTCTTTTTAAAGTAAAAGAAAAGTGTACAAAGGCAAATAGCTTCTAGTGAATTTTCTTGTCAACAGATGGGTGATAACTTTCTCTGTACTCCCTTTTTTGCAATGCTTAGCCTGGTCCGGATTCCATTGGAATCGTTGCTATTTCTCATGGTTGCGCTGGAGTGGCAGCACGAACCTGTGGCCTGGTGGGTCTTGAACCTACAAGGGTAAGTACGGTTTACTAGCTTGTTATTGTTTTGGCATGATTCCTGTTTGAGCTGTAGCGAACCTCTTCACTCATCTTACAGGTGGCAGAAATCCTCAAGGATCGGCCCTCATGGTTTCGTGAGTGCCGAGTTGTGGATGTGCTGAATGTGTTGCCCACAGCCAACGGTGGAACCATTGAGCTACTATACATGCAGGTAATAACTTCTGGATGTTTGGTTGATTTACCTGGTTTTTTATTTGTGCAGACAATTATCTCATACTTGATTTAGTAGTTCAGTTGCTTAAGGAATGTCTGTTTCAGATAGTTGATTTGTTAATGGAACTAGCTTTTGTTGATTTAGCTCTATGCACCAACAACTTTGGCACCTGCCCGTGATTTCTGGCTGCTTCGCTATTCTTCTGTTATGGAGGATGGCAGTTTAGTGGTAGGTGGTCTACTGGTCGGGTTTGAAACATTTGATCTTTCTCCTCTGTTAATGTTTCTGATTATTGTGGAGCGATTATCCTTATGCAATGTAATAAATAGGTCTGTGAAAGATCACTTAACAACACACAGAATGGTCCGAGTGTGCCACCCGTGCAGAATTTTGTTAGAGCAGAAATGCTGCCTAGTGGCTATCTAATAAGGCCTTGTGAAGGTGGTGGCTCGATAATGCACATTGTTTATCATATGGACCTTGAGGTGAGATACCATACCAATGCATGCCTTTACCTGTTTTGAGTTTTATTCTTGACTATTATTCAAATGCTATGCTACCATTTACTAATGGTTTTACCGTGTTCATTGCGTTAAATAGCCATGGAGTGTGCCTGAAGTATTGCGCCTGCTTTATGAATCATCAACAATGCTTGCTCAAAAAACGACAATGGCGGTAATATTAATTATATGTCATGGTGAATTGTAATTTAGATCCCTTTGCTTCCTCTCCTAAGAAAACTTCGGTTGCAGCATGCTATTTTTCTTTTTCCTTCTTTGTTTTGGTGATTGCAGTGAAGAGTGTTCAATCTATAACACTTTTGAAACTTGTTGGATTTTGTCATTGCTCGGGTTCTTAATCCTGAACAATAACATCGTTTTCATTCAGGCATTGCGCCATTTGAGGCAGATAGCTTTGGAAGTTTCTCAGCCCAATGTCTCTAATTGGGGCAGACGGCCTACAGCTCTGCGAGCACTTAGCCAGAGGTTGAGCAGGTGGGCTTGTACTGATTAGTTAACTAAACGTTGCTGTTCTTGTTTGATTCTCTGCTGCCATAATTTGATGCTTAATTTTCCAGGGGATTCAACGAGGCACTTAATGGATTTACAGATGAAGGGTGGTCAAGGATTGGAAATGATGGGATGGATGATGTTACTATACTTGTGAATTCTTCACCTGAAAAATTGATGGGCTTGAATCTTTCATATGCTAATGGATTTCCTGCTGTTAGCAATCCTGTTTTATGTGCTAAAGCATCAATGCTTTTGCAGGTTTGTTTTATAGCTGAATGTCAACCTTTTAATATCATATATGAGATTATCTAATTGCAAACTAATGTAATTCATCTGGTTTTTCGAGTTAGGATGTAAAAGTCATCATTGGAAGTTTGAGGAAATGTAGAAATAGCCATGGGTGATGTTTTCATAACATTTTTATCAAAATTGGCATTGGTTGGTAATAGTATTCTTGCCCTCTTGAAGGGATCAATAGAAATGAAAGATGAGAAGTGGCCTTCCTTGTTTTTTTTTGTGGCATGTTGGGTTTGCAGCCATTGAGTCCCCCCCCCCCTTTTTTCAAAATGCAGGTAGTATTTGTAGGGTGCTAGGGATCACACTGTTTATACCCTTTTTAGAAGGTATGTTAACAACAATAGTATTTAGTTCACTTTGTTGTAGCATTCCTTCAGTTAACCCAAATGTGTTTATCAGTAATTTAGTAGATTGTTTGTCTTGGCAGAAAACTTAGTAGAAGTTTAACTGTCCCAAGGCCTATGATGTGGGGCAAATGGGGAGTAAGCTTTCCTATCCCTACAAAAGATAGTTGGGTCCATCTAGACGTTGAGGATAGCATGTGATGTCCGTATTCTTTTCTATGGATGTCTTGGAAGGATTTGTTTGTGCACATTTCGTGTCATCCTCCATAGCCCTCTCCAAAAGTGTATGGTATATGATATGAACAATTCCTCTCGAGTTATAATCCAATACGCACATCAATTGATTCTATTAAGCTACTTATGTTGTGTGTATTATCAATGATTTTCTTAGAATGTAATGAGATGATATCTCAAGCAGTTCCGCATATAGACTCCATAACACAAATAGATACATTACAAGTTCCATATAGATTAATTCTCAGAATAATTTCTCTCAAATTCATTAAAATTTCATGTTTTATTAGTGGTTGTGAATGACCACTTTTTTTTTCAATCTTTTCGACCGTGGTTTTGCAAGAGCAAGTCAGAAAGATTGAGAAATCTGGTTTCACAAAACGGCATTGCACCTAGAATCTTATCTTATGAAGTAGTCCTACAAGAAATTTATATCTGCATCTATACCCAAGTGAGCCAAACCAATCCAAACTAAGCCTTTTCCTAATGAGTGGGACAGGCTATACAGATTCTGTAGCACCATTCATCCTAGTTGTATGCTGGTTGCTTTATTCTTTACTGTCTCCAAAATGTACAAACTGAAGCTTGGTTGCTTCCTTCAAACTTTTCATTTGTCTTCATCTACCTCTTCCGTGATAAACATCCTGAAATCCCTCACACTGTATTATGGGTGGATTAGGTGTTCTTTACTTCACGTGGGCTAACCACCTAAAATTCGTTCTGTGCTTTTTCTCTATAGCTATACAACAACATTCTTTCACATAACAACATTGTGAATTGCATCTCTTGTATGGCCATATATTCATCTGAATATCATCATCTCCATCAATGTTGTTTCGTGCTGGTATTTAACCTCCTAGCACTCTGGCTCCATAAAAGGAAAGAGGGGTGGTCTTTCACTTCATATGATCAAATCACCTGAAACATCATTATGAACCACCAGACTTACTCTTGCATGCATCATTACAGATCATCACTCCTTGTGTCAACATACTTTCCTCAACTCTATTATTGCCATTTTTTTAACGTGTTGATAGTGTTGGCCTCCACACAACATGAATGGTCTAACGGCCACCTTAGAGAATTTTAATTCAAAAATTTGATGCGTATTATCTGATTATGTTAGACCTTGAAGTACCTTTTCGCTTGCTTCAATCCACTTTTATCCTGTGATTAATATCCTCATCTATTGTTCTCTCTTTCAGAGGTAGGCTTTTGATTCCTATCTTTATTTCTCTGCCATCTACCTCTTGTATGTTACTAAATATTGCATTCCTTGTATTCAATCTTCATCTACTAATTCTTAAACTTTTATTTTCAGAGTTCTGCCAAAACTTACGACTTAGTATTAATGTCATCTTTTTTTCTCATTACACACAAATTATGTCATCTGCATAAAGTATAGACTAATGGGTATTTACCTGAATGTGTTGAGTCTGGTTAGTTCAATCATAGATAAGGAAAATATATGTGGGCTTAAAGGCGACCTTTACTGTATGCCATCGCAATTGGGAAAATCTCGATCTTCTATATATGTGTCTTCAAGCAAGTCATAACATCATCATACATCCCTTTCTAGCTTAGATATATAGTGGAAAGTCGTTTATTTTTATAATTCTCCATAATATTCCTCTTATGGCTATCATAAGAATTATATAAACACTGTCAAACACTTTAACCTTTACATTGCTTCCATGGGAGACCTACTTGGCATGATTCCAAATTGCTTCTCTAAAACCCATGAATCTTGCCTTAGCCTTTTATCACTCACATTTTCCCATTACTTATCACATGACACATCAACTTATATCTCTGTAACTATCACAACCGTGTTTATTTTTGTTCTTATAAAGAGGTACCAATGAGCTCTTTTTCCACTTCTTTAACATCTCTATGGTCTACCATGTTGTTTGATCTTTCATTTCTAAGTTCTGAATTATGATGCAATTGCCTTTCCATGGTCATCATCGAATACTTGGTCAACTTCATCTTCTCCAATGCATTGATTATATAAGAAAAATTTAGATTTAATTGAGAGTCACCAAGCTCTTCTAGCATTATGGTTTTCTCTATACCTCTGATAGTAATATTATATATCTAATCCATTTTTGTGCATGATATCCTCATCTGCAACAAGTTTCCATGCTTTATACATGTCATCTTACACTTTATATCTTAGATAGACTGTATTTTTTGCCTCTACCCATGCAAGGAAGCTGCTCAGAAAATGAAGGAAAATAAGAGGACAAGCATTGCAGCTCATGGAGATATCTAAAATCTATTGCAATGCTGAACGACATGAATTTCAAGAATTGGCCAGAATAAAAAGATTTAGTATGTAATGTTTATTTTTTTAAGGCATTTGATACATTGTTTCAACCTCAGCACTTTAGGTAATTTTAAGGGCATTGGTTAATATTATAACACGGACTATGGAATGCTGTAGGGATAACCAAGATCCTTATCTCTTTCACACTCTTCTTTTTTTTTTTCAGTTTTTGACAATTGAAACGTGCCTTGGCTCTTGGCTATCCAATTCATCTCGTTCTACTCCCCATCCGTAGAGCTTGTTAGGTCAGATGGTTAGGCAATTGCCTTCCCTCATTAATGGGTTAGCGACTAGGTAGGATGTTTTCAAGCGTCCATTTAAGTCATTGTGTGAGATAAGGTGCACCTTCAAGATACCTTGCTCAGAGTTGAAGAATGACTTTTCTCTTCTTGTTCTACCTGTTATAACAAGATGTGGATTATGGAAGTGTTGGCAGCTGTCGTCCTGACTCTTGAAGCCTACATAGCATTAATGCTAGGTTTACTGAAATTAAACTAATGCTAGGTTTACTGAAATTAAACTAATGCTAGGTTTACTGAAACTGAGCGTATGGCTGCAAACTAGAATCTAGCTTGGTTTGGAATCTAATGGTTTGGTCTTACTAAAACATATCTTTCTCAGAGCTGAAAAATGACTTTTCTCTTCTTGTTCTACCTGTTATAATAAGTTAAGATGTGAATTATTGAAGGGTTGACAGTTGTCGTCATAATTCTTGAAGTCCACATGGCACTAGTGCTAGGTTTACTGAAATTTAACTAATGCTAGGTTTACTGAAATTGAGCTTATGGTTGCAAACTAGAATCTAGATTGATTTGGAATCTAATGGATTGGTCTTAGTTGCAGTTGTCCAAGTGATTTGTTTAAAATTTTAAAAATAATCAATGTAAACATTTTTGTATAAAGCATAATTTAAATAATATAAATTTACCTTGATTTTAATGTAAACTTTACGTTAAATCTAATTTTCTATTTTCAATTAGTTTGCTTTTCTGTGACCACTTTGTTGACTAATAGCTGTGAAGGTTACTAATTTTGATGATTTTTCCTTCCTGTTTAGGATGACAGTTTTTGGAAACTTGCTCATTATGGTTGTCAGTATTCTTTCAATTCTGACCAAAATGTTATTGATTTCATTGTCGTGTTTACAGAATGTTCAGCCTGCAGTACTTCTTCGATTCATGAGAGAGCACAGGTCAGAATGGTCAGATGACGGCATTGATGCTTATTCCACAGCCGCTGCAAGAGTTGGTCCCTGTAGCTTGCCGGGTTCACAAAGTGTGGGCTTCAGTAATCAGGTCATATTTCCATTGGCTCACACCATGGAGCATGAAGAGGTATGAAAACTGAACATGACTACCAAAAATATAATATACCCTTAAAAATTTTCTTCATTTTTGTTCAAGTTATTATTTCTTAAGGAATGTTCTTATTTTTTTCAATGTCTTTAATGTGCCCCTTCTCTGTCGTCAGCTCTTAGAAGTCATTAAGCTTGAGGGCATTGCTCATTGCCATGAAGATACTATAATGCCTAGAGACATTTTTCTCTTGCAAGTGAGTATCAATTTCTCGCTGTTTCATTGACATGGTTTAAGAATATATTCTCAGAATGAGTCAACTTCTGGGGATCATTTTCAGTAAAGTTTAATGAAAGTTGGCTCTTATTATTACTATGTTTCTTTTCTGTATGCTATTACTTGTGTAATTCATGCTGCATGTATGCTTATAGTCAAATAAATATATAAATAGGAGCATTGCATGCATGCTCATCTTTTTTTTGTTTTTTAATTAACTGGAGGGTCAGCTACAAAATGGCGCTAATGAAAAAATTATTGTTCCGATTAAGAAGTTGCTACTTGTGATATCTTCTCTGTCAATTTAGTTCACGTTTTGTGTTGTCAACATTCTGGCAATCAATTCATGGGGAAAGCAGTGGCTATACTTGAAGGCCTATAGATGTGTGTTTTGGAAAGTAATTTGAATCTATTAGTCAAAATAGCTGCTGTTGATTTGCACTAGAAACTGATTTTTATTGTGCCATGAGATTCATCAAGTACAAAAATTAGATACCTAAGGAAATGATTAAGTGTCTTTGAATTTGCTTCGAATTAAGAAGGGCTGTGGGCATAAACTACCTGGGGGAAGAATTCTGTATTAAGATCTTAACATTAATGTACTACTTTTTTTCATTGGAACTTTTTGCTTTTAGTATATTGTATGAATTAAGTGATATTTATTTGATTTCTTATTCAAATGTTGTCATTGTTATTGCCTAATTTGACAGCTGTGTAGCGGAATGGATGAAAGTGCTGTTGGTACCTGTGCTGAACTCATATTTGCTCCAATAGATGCCTCATTCGCGGATGATGCACCTCTTCTGCCCTCCGGTTTTCGTATTATTCCTCTTGATTTTGCCAAGGTTTGATTTGAACAAATCCATACATGGAATGAAATATAGGACACGACAGTCATGATATGCCGCTGATTGTCAATATATAATACTGTATTCGGTTAATATTAAAATATCGGCAGATATACTTGATATTTTTTGATATATTGGCCAACACTAGCCCCTTTGGTTCCAATTTGGAAAATAATTGACGTATACAAATATGTCTCGCTTACTATAGTCGTGACAGGTACAGATAAAATTATTTTTATCCATGTGTCTATATCTTTTTTCCCTTACCTGTTACCTTTTACTTACTCTTTGCAAATGCCCTGGTCTAATGTTGAAAATCCCATCTTGGTTGAATAAAACAGGAAGGCTCCAGTCCAAAGCGCACCTTGGATTTTGCTTCTGCACTTGAAATCGGTCCGGCTGGAATTAGATTGACTAACAATCATTTGACTACTGATGGAAATATGAGATCCGTGATGACAATTGCGTTTCAGTTTGCATTCGACAGTCACCTGCAAGATAACGTAGCATCTATGGCTCGACAGTATGTCCGCAACATTATAGCTTCTGTTCAGAGGGTTGCGTTGGCCCTTTCTCCTTCTAATTTAAGTTCCCATGCTAGCCTTCGGTCTCCACTCGGCACTCCTGAAGCGCACACTCTAGCTCGATGGATCTACGAAAGTTATAGGTGTGTAAACGGACTTCAATTACTTTGTACCTTCCCCTTTGCCAATATAAGGTGTGTACCCGTTGCACCAAATTCCTGAAATAAGCAAGGTTTGGGGTAGGGTTGGATTACTTTGGGTCTATTGTATGCGGCCTTCTCTTATATTATGCAAAAGGCCTTTTCATGATTCAACTTGTAAATATCAGATCACATGACGACAAGTTAACTGTTGCGCAAGGCTCTCATTCTACGGTTTTAGTTCCTTGTTTTTTTCTGAAATGTCGAAGCAAGACTACACATATCTAACACTCATACTTTACAATGTGGGAGGAACGCGGACTAATGCTCCCTTTTTTAACATTTTAATTGGATTCTCAAAGAATCAACTGATGTAAACGTGGCTTATTTCCAGTCCCCCAGCCCTAGTTGGTGAATGCTAGAAGCCAAAACAAAAAACCCTTCACCTCTACAGTTGTATATCTGCATTGCTTTAATTAAACCTTTGTATGATATGGCATCTTATAGCAGACCAAAAGTGGTTTGTTTTTTTAACTAGACCTTGTATATAGCGGGAGCTTCATACACTCGAGTTGCCTTTTATTATAATATGACATTGTATTGTTATGTTGTCCTGATACCTATTCTACTATGAATTGAATAATTATCTTATTTTGATTTGTGCCAATTTGTCATCACAATGGAGCTCTGGTATTGTAAATATGGAAAAACTTTTCAAAGAGAGAGATTAACCCCCCCTCCCCCCCCCCAAGCTTGAAATTG